>JBAMJV010002231.1:112500-117589 GCA_037951105.1 Echinarachnius parma | reverse complement strand
CGCTTATATCTCGGTTGGATAACTTCCCGCCTGTTCCTGTTATTATCTGTATAATAATTATGATATGACACAAGTTTGTCATTCCGACCAACCTCCTACTATAAACTACGGTATATCTAACCTATTTTTGTTTTTAATTTTTCTCTATATAAACCATACACTGGTCAATATGTTTTATACTCCTACCAGATTTACAAGGACTTCATTTTAGAACTACCTCTTTTTGTTTTCTAACGATAGTCGCTGACATTTTTTGGTAATTATTCTCTCTTTGATATGAGCTGTTTTCATTGTCCCTGTCATTTTGTTTTATGCTTGTCTTAAAAATGTCTTATTTACCATCTAAATCACATTATATTGCTCAAATTGTCTACTAATTTTGACAGATTATTTATTATTTCACCCTGTGAGTTATACACTGTTCTTTTTTTTTTTATTTGTTACTATTCTGACGTGTCTTATACAAAAATACGATATATTGATGACCTTCAAATTATTTTCATTTTTGTATTACATCGGTAAATATGTATAGGTCATTAATTTTGTTTAATATATATCTTGAAATAGGCTGTAATCCCGCGAAATACCTGGGCTTTCATTTATTTGTATTTTCCCGTTGTTGAACTGACACATCATAGTTTAAATGTTGATTGTTGCTCCTAGTTTGGCATATCCACTCTTCTCCCACATATATTTGTTTTCTTCTAAAGTGATCATTTTCAAATGGTATATTATACAGGTAATTGTCCATGTATCTTATGTATTTTATTGTTCTGCCTTACTCAGTTTTATTTTCATATGATATAAGTACAATCAAACCTGTCTATAGTGACCACCCATGGGAAACGGAAATAGTGCACCACTTTAGGGAGGTGGCCTTTATAGACAGGTTAATACTTTCATGAATATATTGACCTTGGTATACTATACAACATAAGTAGTCACGATATACAGGTGGCTGCTATATAGAGAGGTGGCCACTAACTACGGTCCGGACTACGGTTTGACTTACGATTATTATTTGTTTCTGGTTCATCCTTTTTTCTTCGTGTTTTAGCCCTGAAAATATCATGAGGTGATGCCTATTATTTTGTTCTTATGTTTCTTGGAATTTTGAATTAATGTTGTTATCAAATATACATAGCAATATGAATGTTTTAATTGTAGCCAGTGGCGTAGCAACGACGGGCAAGGGGGGGGGGGGGGGGGTGGCGTGCCCGCAAACAATTTGACAAAAGCAATAACAAACTCAGGGGGTACCTTTTTTTAAAATAAAGACATACAAAAGGTGTGCCCACAATAATGTCTGTGCATGCCTTCCAATCAGTCCGACTATATACCATGTATACGCTACTCATTTTGGCGCCACTGCAATTAAATAATAACCAGTTTCTCTGATGGAGATTAATTTGACCTTGACGGGAGTTAACCTCCAGTTGACAATCTCTTTATGAAAATAGTGTTTGATAGTCAGATATAAATGAAAATTAATTATAACAGTAAAGTGGCAGAATTCCATTGTTGATATGTCGATAAATGTTGATAAACCATGTTAATACAATTCAATAGTTCGTAGGTTAATTAAAAGGACATGGTCCACGGTAAAATTCGACGACTGACATATTTTGATTGTTTAATTGAATTCTAGCTACTAGATTTATTACTCTATTTCAAGTTTTCAATTAATTCACGCTGTTTTATATTAAAGAAGAGTGGCAGAAAATAATTGTGATAATGTAGGTACTAACAGTGTCAACATAATTTCTACAGTGTGACAGAAGTTTGCGTTTAGTATTAATTGGGTGACAGGAATCCGGTCCAATGAATTATAATCGCTGAAATACTACCCACTTTATTATTGCATTCATTGTTTACCATTCAAATAAATTAGTATGACTTGTTCATGACCCTAAAATTGACTAACATCATTTGAAACTTTAGTGGTATCCTTTTAGACTTATATACCTTGTTCTTTCCCTTTTACTGATTTATGATAGAAGCACTGAACAATATGATGTTCTTCTAATTTCGAACGTTGTTATTGAGGTATTCATGATTAAGGTCATTTGGAAGTATCCCCGGGAAGAGTATGCTTTATTGCACAGTTTTCCGTTCCCATAACACTACATACACGTCACATGTTATTGTGATTTGTGTTTAAAGGTGCACCTGTAAAGTGTCAGATATTGCCCAAAATGACATTTGAGACTTCAATCCTGTACCAAAATCATTGTAAGATATGTCCGAATGATGTGTGAAAGTTTCATTGAAAAAGAACACTGCTTTCCTGGTTAAAGAAACGAAAATATGCGTCAGCTTTTACAACGAATTACTGTATGACGTCTATGATGTTTATGACCGTTCATTAACGCTCTTGAGCTGAATGATAGATATCGACATACTAAAGGGGCATTTGAAAAAATCTAACCCTATGTTATTCTTCTCTTACCATAAGCTAAACAACACGGTAGAAGAGAAACGAGGAAGCTCCAAGTAATTTTCGTGGAGTTAGACACTTCACAGGCATCCCTTTAACCTGTTCCCATAATAGATTTTGCAATCTACGTGGATTTAATTAATGCATGGCCCATTGTAGCTGATTTGCGTTTTTTCTCTCTCTTTTTTCTTCTTTTTTTGAAGGGCAATGTTGTTTCCATTTGTGGGCGACGTATTTTAAAATTATTTGTGGGCGTTTTCAAATTTAAGGGGGTTTAACAACCCGATACATTAGTTTGGGCAAGTAACTAACCCCGTGTTCACACACAAACATGTCATCGTATATAGCTAGTCAGGAGCTGATTCTTTAGTCAGCTCTCGACTAGCTATACGACGGAAATTGTCGGAAATTGTGTGTCTGAACGCTCACTAACGAAACGTCGTATAAAGAATCATGATTAACGAAACGGGGGTTTGAGCATCGTTTCGTACGAGAGCTGACTACAGAATCACGCTCGTTTTGTGTGTGAACGCCCGGTCGATTCGCTAATCATGATTCGCTATACGACACTCGTATAACTGGGCGTGGCTTAACGTGACAACAGACAGAAAAAACAGCACACTGCGCAGTAGCAAACTGCGCACTTATACGATGTTTCGTGCAGCTGAATGCCAGCTGTTTTGGGATCTTGTTTTTTTGTGTGTGAACGTTCGTTAGTTTCGTTAATCATGATTCTTTATACGACGTTTCGTTAGTCATGATTCTTTAGTCATGATTTTGGGATGAAAAAGTTATGCGTGTGAACACGCTGTAACAGTCCTCTTTTGTTTACGCTCTTTTAGTAGTATGGGAGTGACGGGATGTAATTGGCAAAATGATTACGCAAATCAATAATGATTGATGGTTTGACATTAATTTAAAATGAATGATTTGAGTAGCTTGTATATATCTACCCACCTTGTGTTTGGAGATGCATGACACGTAATAATTCAATTAGATTTAGTCAATATGATAATAGAGAATGCTCGTGTATAAATAAAACGGTGGGTTATACCGCACAATTATTTGTCCTTAGGGCCAATGTCATGTATATAATATATTAATAACGTGGTATGGGTGATAATAGGTAAGTAAATATTACTTTCCGTTTTGATATAATTATAGAGACATTATGATTTTACACGTATTTATAGATTTTGACTGACGTTATCTAATTGCTATATTATATATTTATATTTAGACTTGTCAATAATTGATTTATATTGTTACACTAAAATCCAAAGATGAACAACGCTGGGTTCGTAGTGGATGAGTTGCATAATCTTGATAATTGATATTTGTTTAGTTGTGTTTTAAAACTATGGCAGAAATACTGGAGATACTGACACCATCAACCGGGAAAGAACAGAAAATAATATGATGAAGGAATAATATCACTATCCCTTTGTCTGATATAATTATCTAAATTATCATTGTACGCATTCATGTGATACAATTTGTTTGAAATGTCACTTATCATTATTCATTATGTGATATTTTGAATGTTTTCACAATATTATTAGGTGTTTTTCATGTACATAATGTCTAACAATATAATCGGGGTGACTTGCGTAACAAACCAAATACTGGGCAATATGCTTGCTCTTACAGCATAAACAAATAAAAGCATAATAAGATATAACATGGAATTAGCTATTATACTGTTGTTAAATTGCGGTGGAGGGTATAGCACGGAATATTACATCCCGAGAGATTTTAAATGCTATTGAGGGAAGAGTAAATAAGTCCCGAGACGAAGTCGAGGGACTTATTTTCTCCACGAAATAGCATTTGAAATCCCGAGGATAGGAATATTCCGTGATTTTCCCGACAACAAATTGAACAACTGTTTTATCATCTGACTGTCAAACACAGGGGTGTAATATTGCCATGGTATATCCAAAAATATAACACCGCAGCGGCATGTACTGTATTTACTAAGTCATGTGATAAATCAAAATATTGTTGAATTTGAATTTAAATGAACATCTATCTCTCTATCATACATGTATAAACACGAGGACATTTTGTTTACATCCACTTTAACATCTGAACACGTCAATCGTAAATATCTTTTTAACGAAAGGGAAATTTGAAAACCTGAAACCTGACCCATGCTTCTATTGTTAATACGAATACAACAGGGTATAAGGGAACCGCTAGAATTACAATTGGATGTTGAGGATTTGGACAATGTTACTAGATCCCTTTAACCGAAGTAGGGGTTAATGACCGATACATGATACTCCACCCCACATTGAGAGGGGGTGGATGGATGAGCCACCACAAAGGACGATGAAGAAAGTATGAGTCCAAGACCAAAGCAGATCTATACCTTTAAGTTTTAGCATCTCGCATAGATTGTACACGATAAAGCAAGTCATCATTGGGAGAGTTGAATTACAAAAAGGCGCAAAATCCAGGTAAATATCTTTGGAGAAAAGAGCATGATTTTGTTTGTTCGATGTTTTTCACATGGCTATACGGGAATATGAAACTTGAATGCTCAATATTTTGTTGTTGAGGACGGAGTACGCTATTTTGACTTGAAATTTGGATCTACCGCTAGCTACGTTTCTCATCACACAACTATTGTTTACTAAATTGCTATGA
>JBAMJV010002231.1:0-107500 GCA_037951105.1 Echinarachnius parma | reverse complement strand
TCAAGTTTAACGCAAACAATATCTTGTTTCTTTATTAATCGTTTTGTCTTGATAATTTACCTTTTTCTTATACGGTATGCATTTAGTTTGAATACTGGGTTTTGTGCTTTCTGTTTATCGGTTTCGTCTTTCATTTTTGTTTAGAAAATTATCTGTTTGCATAATTTTACATTTAAAATGTAGACATCTTGCCCTATACCGCCCACATGTACGTACTATGTTTGTTTGTTTGTATATAAATATATTTTTGCATTATGTATGTATCATTATGTGTGTATATTTGTATGTTTCTTTGTATAAATGTATGTTTGTATCTATCTAACTATAATATATCTATATCATATCTACATGAATGTATCTATTAGTTTACGATTATTTTTCTGATATTTACTTCTGTATGTACATGTGCTATTTCGGGGCATTATCGAGTTATGCGTAGGTTTTTATTCAATATGCATTATGTATTCCTCCGCAATTCTGTACTACGTCTTATAACACAAAACTGTGCCACAATTTTTTTCATTTAAGTGTTCGTAGAGAACGGTCTGTCCGCTTCTGTTCCAATTTCAAATCAGTTTCTCCGGGCATTTCATTGAATTTCCCCCGCTGGACCCCAGATGGACAGAGGGTATATCAATGAAAGAAAAATATGAATGGGCCACTACATTTTACTTCAATATTGCCTGAACTCAATCAATACGACAACAAAATCTATTTCATCTCCCCTTGGCTTCGATTTGCATCAGTATCTGCGCTTGTCCAACGAATACATGCATATAGTAAACTCGCCTTGCCCCAGGCGACCAATCCGTGGCGCCTCGGTTCACCAGTCACGTGATCCACTGTCCACAACCAATCTGCGACGTCGTTTCATTACATTCGCTCTCTCTCTCTCTCTCTCCCTATCTCTTATTACGAGCGTTCATAAGACCGTCCTTATTTGTGGGATGTACATTTCAATACAGAAGTTAACCACACACACAACAAAAAGCGCGGTATTCTAGGTTGCTGGTTAAGTGGTTCGACCTCATAACCCCGAATAGGAAAGTGGGGCTGTTTTCCAATCTACTCTGGATCGCGTGTCAGCGTTAGGGAGAAGATTAGTGTTTCGGGGTGATATATACGGGGGAAGGGCTATTTTTGTGGCGTGGGGATGATGGTCAGTAATGATACTCCAGCGGTCAATGCCCGGTCATTGCGAAGGCTATGAGCCCTTTTGTTGTTGTTGAATTTTGTTTGAAGGCGGCTCCTAATTTTTCCAACAGGTGGGGTGAGAGATAAAGCTTATTTGTTGTTTATCTCCTGAGGTCTGAGTTCGAGATGTATAGGGCATGTGTTTATAGTTTGTTTATGATTGTTGTTTGTTTGTTTGCCTATCTGTCTGTATGCATATCTGTCTGTCTGTCTGTTTTTTGTTTGTTAGTTTGTTAGTTCGTTTGTTCGTTTGTTTGTTTATTTGTTTGTATTCACTTCCGAAATCCTTGCTTGTAAAAAAAAAAAAGTCGCCTCTAACGGGTACATTATTTGAGATGTCGAAAAGTATCCCCGTTACTAAAACATGTTTTTCTTTTTGCCATAAACCTGCAAATCGGAAGGCACATAACCATTTCCATATTAAATACAATTGGCGATGTACAGATTTAAAATGACCACCCATCAACCCTTAAAAAGACTTGACCGTCCGTTATGATAATTTTTAAAATTGATACATATTAGTCACTTAAAGTCACTTTAAATTACGGTAAGTTTTAAGATAATGATGTGTTGAGTATAATGAATAACATATCTACATCTACATAGCGTATCAACTGTTGACCGCTGACCACTGTTATGATAGGTCTTATGCAACCTTCATGAGACATTCTGCATATACACAACTTAAAGGGGTAGTACAGTTTTGGTAAGGCTTAACTTTAGTAACCAAACATGGACAGTAACATTATAAAACTAATAGTTTTAACTCCACCACGCTCGAAAGGTATACAAAATTACAAACGACTAAGTAAAAAAGCCCGTTATCATTAAAAAAAGAGCCATTAAAACTCAAGAGGGCGCTCCCTAAAAAGGCATTGGTTTCAACCATTTTTCATAAAAAAATTATGCATGTGATGTTTTATTGAAATAATGATTCAATAGAGAGATCATCAACAACTATTTAAAAAACGCTTTTGAAAATTTTTGAAAAAGTGCAAGCATTTTTTTATTTTTTTGAAAAATTCATCTAATTATTTGGGCCCCAAATAATTATAGATCAGATATATTTACTGATATTTCAGCCGTTTTTGACCGAATAAAGTTTATTCTGCCATCAACATTGCATGTTCTCGCAAATTCGATACTCGGTTTTTCATTACCTCATAAACAAATTGTGATGTGCAGCGCCCTCAAAACTAAACTACCCCTTTAATACAGATACAAATTCAAACTTGAATTAATCGTCTGCAACTGGTACAACTCAGTGGACGCATCCGAGATTGAGTTCACAATGCGATTAGGAATGTGAATCTCTATCCATCATCAATGTCTGAAAAGTTCCGAATTTCACACCGTATGTGTCCCTTGTCCATCGCACAGGGGGCACACCCTATACCTATAGTAGAAGCCTACTTGTGATAAACAAATTATTTACTGTTTCTTGAAAAGTTTTGCAGGAAATGCAAAACTCTTCCGATAATGACGTAATAATTAAATGTACCTTGCCCCATTTTTGCCTCATGTATAAAGACGAATTGTACATTCTTTTTCTTCTTCTTCTCCTTGTCCCCTTTTTATGATGCGGGGGATGGTGAACTACTTTTTTTTCAATCATTTCATCCTGTATCTCTGTATTTCTTAAACTCAACCCCATTCTCTACATTTTGTGCGCAATAGGACACCACTTAGCCATATTTTTTTGGTCCTCTCCTTCGAAAGATGATGAAATTAAGGACACTACTTTTGTCTGTACTTGAACCAGTTAAAAGCTAAACGAAAGAAAGAACAAAACGGGAATATCGAGGGAAAGGGGACGGAGGAAGAAAATGGAATTGGATGACATTGATCGAAAACTTCAATTTCAATCAACCCGATTTCAAAAAAATTGTTATTCGCAGTATCAAGTTCTCAATTGAGGGCTTCTTAGATACCACTCCTTATTTCCGCACGTTATTTGTGCTTACCATCACCTTGCAGCTAGGGGCGCGAACTCCATTAAAGGGGGCCAGTCAAGTTGGGGAAGGTATACTCGTTGTTCCAAACGTCCGTTCTTCCATCGGAGGCTCGTTATTCCGATAGTTCGCATGCTATGTTCTATTCCATTGTACGCTATAGGGAGATTATTTGTCCGATAAATGTTCGAACTTGTTATTTCGAAAGCCCTTCAATCCGAAAGTTTGTCATTCCGACTTTTTTGTGTGGATTCTATTCCGAAAGTTTGTCATTGTGAAGGTGTTTTTTCCCGGAAGTTTTTCATTCTGACGTTTGTTAATATTTTATTCCAAATGTCTTTTATTCCGAGAAAACAAAATTTGTTCTACGAAACAATCTTTTCATTCTGAAGAACATATTCAAGAGTTTCGTAATTTCAGCTGTGTCCAAAAGTTCGTAATTATAAAAGTTTGTTATTTAACATGTTCGATATTTCAAATGCTCGTTATCAAATGATTGTTATTCAGAAGGCCTGTCATTTTGAGTTTTTGAAAAGCCGAATGTTTGTTAGTTTGTTAGGTTCATTAATTTTTCGGAATTAGAATCGCTATTCAGACTATTTGGTTTGTATCATTTACGATTTTCCTTCAGAGGGTTAGTTATGCCAAAGGTTCAGTATTTCGATAAACGATTCCAACGTGTAAAGTTTTCTTATACCGTACTCGATAATTTACCATAAGACTGTTTATTAATAGGAAATCCGCACCGGAGATGAGCGCCATTTCTTCTAAGCCAATCGGAATTGTAGGCAAGCACGAACAAAAAACAAAAACAACACTTACACTCGGATGGTTCTGTGTAAACGCTGTGAAAGGCGCCCTCTAACACGACGATGCAGCCTCTTTAAAGGGAAGTCAAACGCTGGTATTTTCGCTTAAAGTACAGTGAAACTATGGCTTCCGGTTATTACTATCGTTTAGAGGGTGAACAGACATTTGATTTGATACATAACTTGGCAATTTTGGCCTCCTGGATCCCATGAAATCCTTACGTGAACATACCCACATTTTACTAATTCTTACGGCGGCAAAAGATGATGGGAGCGGCCATGTTCTTGTAATTACCCGACATGCTTTGCAAACTATGACGTATGTGCTTAGGGCCGAACAAAAAGCTTTTCACTGATTTCAAAGCATCTACAAGTATTCAGACAATGGTTTGAATTGGTGCTATTGAAATGCAATAGTGCATATCTGCAGAATGGTGCACCCCCGACAAGCTGGTCCAATTGGAAAGAGTAACTATACACTCATAAACATTGACATGTCATGTCATTAACTCATCTTCTCACTGAAATGACAATAACATAAACTGAACAATATAAAAGTATAATTTTTCATGATAATCTTGAGAATAAAATTGAATAACAGAAAAGATTATTTGAGGTAAATCATCACAAATATTTATGATTACAATGATTTATAATATTCCTCACTTAATGTGTTCCCCCATTTTGTATTTAATCAAACATTTGACAAGGTTGCCTATTTTTTATTCTTTAATTGTGGTTTGAAAATTCAATTATATAACCTGATAGTGCTTTTGTTTGTTACCTGCAGAAATAAGCAGTTCTAACCATATTGAGATCATTCTAATGATTTTATGCAATAATGCTAACTATTGATTTTTTATTATTACTTATTATTTTAGAAAACGAACCTATGGCAACCTGTCTGATGTTTTTGTTTTACATTCGTTTTCATATCCTGTCTCTCTCCTATTGTGCTTCTTATTTTTCTTGTTTTTATTGGTTTATTTTTTTATCGCTTACTATATCCACTGTAACCTGCTCTGAACCTGTTCACTTTATAGCATTATTTCTATAGTGCATGCTTGATATTTTGGCTTATTTTTCCTTTGTGTATTCGCCCATTGACCTCTTCAATTACTTGCATGATTTGTTATGCTTTGTTCTACTGTCACAACTTCCGATTCGATATAATATTGTGGGCTTCCATCATTGATATTTGATTATGGGATGATTTTATAAGGCAAACTTATTTGTTGCATAATTGCCTGCAATTGCTTTTTTTTCATTTTTATTACTTTATAATTTGTTTACCACCTTAACATGATTGTTTTTCTGCCAGAAATATATCTAATTGACATTATCTGTGTTATGTTCACACCAATGTATGCAAACATTTAAACGCTTAATTAATGCTTCCGTGGCGTCTGTCCGATATTTTATTTTTTTGTTTTGTTTTCTACCAGCCGCCAACTTTATTTTTACACACGTGTTTATTCTATACGAATGTCATGTTTATTTACTTTTTCTGGTTGAATTCACACATGCTACATTTGTTTAGCGCTCTATTTGTAACCGTATTCTTTGTTACGCAGCTATACATAACCCTTTTGTTTAGGCCCCTTAATCGCGATCCGATCTTACACTTGTGTTATTCTCTTTGTACAGGACAGGGCCACATTACGACCGGGAATCATTGACCCAATTTTATTAATCCTGTGTCGTTTGCTGACATTGTATTTTGAATTTGTTTTATATTATTCACACTACCCAATGATTCAGTCCCAGGCCGTTGACCGCGTCCTACTTATTTCTTATGTATACTTTCTATTGTAAATGTCATATAAACTTATACAGCTAAATAACCATTTTATGCAGACCCGCATTCCCCCTAATTTTAACCCCCATTGATACACTTAGTAAATAGTGTTCGTGATAGGCGTATGGCGTCGGGCTACCCGTTTGACTGATTAGCAGTTGTGACAATGTCCGGCAGGCGTGCTTGCCTGACCTGGTTACAGTTGTTAGGCTTGACGACGGGAGTCCGGCGTCGTGTGCGTGTTATATATGTACTTTCCTGTAACGGAAATGCTTCCTTGGCGTCTGTTCGATTTTTATTTTTTTGTTTTTCTACCAGCCGCCAACTTCATTTTTACACACGTGTTTTTTTCTATACGATTGTTATGTTTATTTACTTTTATGGTTGAATTCACACATACTACATTTGTTTAGCGCCCTATTTGTAACCGATCAGATCAGTATTCTCTGTGTTACGCAGCTAAATAACCCTTTTGTTTAGGCCCCTTAATCACGATCCGCTTTTACACTTGTGTTATTCTCTTTGTACAGGTAGGGCCACGTTACGACCGGGAATCATTGACCCAATTTTACTAATCCTGTGTCATTTGCTGACATTATGTATTGGATTTTTTTTTTTTTTTTCTTCTTTACACTACCCAATGATTCAGCCCCGGGCCGTTGACCGCGCCCTACTTATTTCTTATGCACGTTCTATTGAAAATGTTATATATAAAGCTCTGTTGCTTAGTAGTTTGTTTGTTTGTTTGTTTGTTTTTTTTTTTTTTTTCATTCTTATTCTCACTTGTTATTTCTTGCTCCAGCCTTACTATATCCCACTATCTCTTACCAGGGATTTATTTATTTATAATTGTTATAATTATATAGGGATCTCCCTTGACACTTCCAGTAATGTTGCGTTCTCGTAGTTCGATTGCTCAACTGTATTTATCCGAGTTGCCTACGGAGACCTCTCCCGTATTCTTTTCTTGTAACTGTTCATGTGTCTTCCTCGAAATCTGTGCACATATTTCCATCACTATGTTTTTATTGCTGTACCCTACTGACTATTATATTCATTCACCACTGTCTTCTTTGATTTGGACCCGATCCTTTTCTTATGCAAAAGCGCGCATTATTTATACTATATTGTTATTATTATTTATAAACTTTGTACTTGGCGTTCATTTTCTTAGGGATATGGTTTTGGTTATTAATGGCTAATTTGAATATCAACGTTCCATTCAATTCATTGAATAACGATGACCTTTTTTATTTATTAAGACCAGATTTAGGGAATATTGATATAAATAATGATCCAGTGGGACAATATGATGATTCTGTGGGTCATACTTTTAATGCTTTATCAGAGGAATTAAACCTCGATTTTCATTTTGATGACCCAGCAACAGAAACTCTCACTAGTTATATAACAAATAAACAATTCCATAATGTGGTTAAAGATTATAGTAAAGATATTTTTTCGTTATTACATTTGAATATTAGAAGCTTAAATAAACATTTTGATGATTTGCAATTATTGTTAGATATCCCCTCTCAAACACCTCTCTCTGTAATTGGTTTGACTGAAACTTGGTTAACTCAAGATGTAGATTCATCACATGCCCTTAATGATTATGAGTTTGTTTATAGAAATAGACAAGATCGATTAGGAGGTGGTGTAGCTATGTATGTACTAAAACGGTTTAGTTACATAGTGCATGAAAATATTTCATTAATAAATGATATAATAGAGTCCCTATTTATTGAAGTTATATTGCCGGGCCATAAAAATATATTAGTTGGAGTCATTTATCGTCCACCGAATTCTAGTTTAAAAGATTTTTTAATGTATTTTACTGACTTAATTAAGAACCCCCTATTTGTGAATAAAGATTGCTTTATAATGGGTGACTATAATATAAATTTATTGAAACATGCTGATAATAATGTGTCACATGAATTTCTTGAAATATTTTTGTCGGCCTCTTTTCTCCCTCTTGTTTCTAAGCCCACTCGTGTTGCAGATTCTTCTGCCACCCTTATTGATAATATTTTTAGTAATGTTATACCTCACCCGAATTCTTATATTGTTCTTTCTGACATTACTGATCATTATCCCATTTTAACTCAATATAATGTAGCTCCAGTGGTCAAATATGATGATCCTTCCCGTTTAATTCGTAAAGTAACGCATGAAAATGTAGCGCGTCTTGGCGCTAGTTTGGATAATATTGATTGGTCTGTTGTGTATAATGATAATGATGTAAATTCATCATACGATAAATTTTTAAATATTTTTGATGGTCAATTAGATATTGATATCCCCCAACAAAGAGATAAATCTTGTAATTATAAAACCTCCCCAAGACTCCCCTGGATATCTAAATCTTTACTGCGATCGATAAATAGAAAAAATAATTTATATTATAAATATAAATTAAAAGGTACTGATAAACTTAAATTAAAATATACTTCTTATAAAAATACATTGATTAAACTCATACGTTTGGAAAAAAGAAGGTATTTTGTTAATCGATTAGAATTATCTAAAAATGACATGCAGAAAACTTGGAAGATCATTAAACAAGCAATGAATTTAAATACAAATAAATTAAAAATAACTAGTATTCGACAGGATAATGTAATTGTTGATGATCCTGGTAAAATAAGTAATACTTTTAATGAATACTTTTCTTTAATTGGAGAGAATCTTGCTCAAAATATTCCTGCTTCTGATAAACATTTTACAGATTTTTTAAGTACTCCCAATCCTGATTCGATTTTTTTTGTACCTATTCATAAAAATGAGATTTTGGATATAGTCTCTAATTTAGATAATAAGAAAAGTTCAGGCTACGATGGTATAAATAATTTCTTATTAAAAGGTATTATTCTGTCTATAGTTGATCCTCTCGTCCATATTTTTAATTTATCTTTATTAAATGGTCAAGTCCCGGATATTATGAAAATTGCTAAGGTTGTCCCCCTCTTTAAAAAAGGAGACAAACTAGATGTTGGCAATTATCGTCCAATTTCTTTGTTATCTACACTTTCTAAAGTTTTAGAAAAGGTAATATATACTCGTACTATTTCCTTTTTAAAGAATAATGATATTTTTTCTAATTTTCAATTTGGATTTAGGGAAAAACATAGCACGATTCATGCTTTATTGTCTTTTGTAGATAAGGTGGCACATGCTATTGATAAATCATTACACACAGTAGGAATTTTCCTTGACTTCTCCAAGGCCTTCGACACTATTAACCACAATATTTTACTCTATAAACTTTCTAATTATGGTATACGTGGGAAGGCCTTGGAATGGTTTCGGAGCTATCTTTCTGATAGAAAGCAGTATGTTTCTTTAAATGATGTTAATTCTGAATTTCGTCATGTTACTTGTGGCGTTCCCCAGGGAAGCATATTGGGTCCACTTTTATTTATTATTTATATAAATGATTTTTGTAAATCATCCGATATATTGTCATTCATACTATTTGCTGATGACACTAATTTATTTTTTTCTCACAGAAATCCACATAGTTTAGTAGAAACGAATAATATTGAGTTATTTAAAATTTCCCAGTGGATAAGAGCTAATAAATTGTCTTTAAATTTTCAGAAAACAAAATTTATGCTTTTTAGTAAATCAATAGATTCTTTGCCCTTAAATATTGTTTTTGATAATAATGTATTGGAAAAGGTGCCTTTTATTAAATTTTTGGGAGTCATTGTTGATGATAAACTTTCATGGAAATGTCATATTGATAGTATTTGTAAAACTATTTCGCGTAATATTGGAGTGATAAAACGATTACAAACTTGTCTCCCAATGTATTCTTTGTTTATGTTATACTCATCTTTAATATTGCCGTACTTAAACTATGGACTTCTTGCTTGGGGGAACACGCATCAATCGTTTTTAGATAGGCTATTATTGTTACAAAAGAGGATTATTCGTATAATTTGTGATTCCACTGCACGCTCCCACACTGACCCTTTATTTTTTCATAATAAATTATTAAAAATTCATGACTTGTATTTATATCAATTAGGTCAATTTATGTATAAATATGATAATAATTTATTACCTCCAGCTTTCGATTTTATGTTTTTTAAAAATCAATCGGTTCATAATTATCCAACTAGACAGTCAAATGAATTTCATTTACCCCTTTTAAGAACTTTGTTAGCAAAGAATACGTTTATTTATGATGGTCCTAAATTTTGGAATACTCTTGATATAGATATGAAAAATGTACCTTCACTTAATTCTTTTAAACGTAAACTTAAAATGTATTTAACTAAACGCTATGATATTAGTTAAACTAATCTTTTGGTAATGAAAAGGGGTCATCGTAACGAGCCATTAAACATTATTGTTGCTTATTTTTGAAATTGCGCCTTTGATTCAATTCTACTTTATAACATTTATTTTAGTCTTGCAGGACTGGTCCTTACCTTCTCATTCCATACCTTCTCAATCCATTCATATCTTATACATTTTCATTGTCTTTTGTACAGCATCTTCTTTTCACAGTATGCTTCCACACTGCGTTTTATTTTTCATACATCTTCTATTCAGTAGTCTTCGTAGGCACAACTCTATTTTAAACACTATTTTGAAAACTTACAAGTTTTGCAATAATTACATTTTTTTTTGTAATACTTCTGATCACTTTATTTTGATTATCTTGATTGTTTTTTTTTTTTTTTTTTTTTTTTGTATTTTATAATTCATAGTTCTTCCGTTTTTGATTATTCGTATTTTTTTCGTATTTGATACTTCCATTACTTTGTAAAATATTACTCTTTGAGGGGTTCCACATTCTACAAGCCACGCTTTTTTAGTGGATCCCTCCATTTTCACTTGAAATTAATCATACAGCAACATTCGTTTATTTTCTGATTCCGCTCTTATGACATTATTATTTCTAAATGTCATCATTACCTTATTCAAAATTTTTTTAAAATGTCGTATTTAATTAATGATTATTTTACACAAATTGTTTGTATTGCCAATGTGTAAAATTTATTGTTTATAATTCACAAATGTTGTGACCTATTCTTTGTAAAATATATGTAAATTCTTGTTGAAAATGAATAAACTGAACATTGAACATTGAACATTGAACATTGATATCATTGACCGTAGTCCGCACAAACCTAATAATGGTGGCGTGAATAGTGGTATACCCGATACAGAAATCTGAGTCGGAGTAATGTTAAATATAATAAACAGGCATATTACGATGTATAACGTAGGATAAACTCTATTCTTGAGTTGTTACTGATAAGTGCATAATGCCCGTCACATCTAGGCCCCGTTGCAGAAAGAGATACAATCGATTGTAAGTTGCAATTAATCGTAAGTCAGATCACGTGTTCTAGATGCGCAAATCTGTTTGGCGAAACGCGTAACTTTTCTGACTTACGATCAATCGTAACTTACAATCGATTGTATCTCTTTCTGCAACGGGGCCCTGGTCGTATATTACTTGGGGATCACTGATAATGGAAATAATCAATGTTTTTGAAACACTTTGACTGAACACTGGAGGCTGCCATGTTTTTCCAACTGTACCATACGAAACGTAATCTGACCTTGCACTAACAAAAGCGGGTTACGTAACCACTGACATAGCAGCAGATTCAACAACAGCGGTTACATAACCCGCTTTTGTTAGTGCACGCTCAGATGTGCTTTTTATACGGTATACCGTTGCAAAACATGGCAGCCTCCAGCGCTCAGTCAAAACACTTAATATGGGTTTCAAAAACATTGATTATTAGTGATACACAAGAGGAAATATATACGACCAGGGCCCCGTTGCAGAAAGAGGTACAATCGATTGTAAGTTGCAATTGATCGTAAGTCACATCACGTGTTCTAGATGCGCAAATCTGATTGGTTGAAACGCGTAAATTTTCTGACTTACGATCAATCGTAACTTACAATCGATTGTATCTCTTTCTGCAACGGGGCCTAGAAGTGCCAGGAATTATGCACTTATCAGTTACAGCAAGCAAACATTCCAGTGTTTCGTTCCCCTTTAAAGGGATCTAGTAACTTTGTTAATATGTGCGAAAACTGGCAAAGGGTTAATAAAATGTGTATTTCTGTGATCTGAGTGATGTGTGAAAATTCCATGATAAATGAATGGTATATATCCGAGAAATGAGCGAGAATGAAAAGCGATATTCACTAACTCATTGCACTGACTTTGTACACAGTTATAATTATCTAGTATATAATTTGGAAAACCCAAACCTATTCCATGCTTCTATTGGTAATACGAATACAACAAGGTATGAGAGAAGCACTAGAATTCGAATGAAGTTTTGTGGATTTGGACAATGTTACTAGATCCCTTTATATTAAGTAGTGTTTGATGTATGACAATAACAAAATAAAAATGACCTAATCTTGTTGGCAACGGGTTAACTCTTCTACTGCTTTATGTCGGGATTCGAGTTTCAATGCGAAGAAGTGGTAAGTGAAACAACGGATATTAGTAGATGTAATAATCACCGGCCAGAGAATACTAGGCGGCAACATGGATATCAGCGATGAAACAGAATATTCTACATATCGCTTGCCGAACCAAGCCCCTCCTTTACTAATATTTTTGTTTTTAGTTATACATTAAAAGGATAGTACAGTTTTGGTCAAACTGAATTTTAGTAACCAGAACCTGCACCATTACATTACAAACTAATAGTTGTAACTCCACCATGTTCGCAAGGTATAACAAATTACAAATGACTAAGTAAAGAGCCTGTTATCATTTTTTTTTAAAGAGCCGTTAAAACACAACAGGGTGCTCTCTTAAACGCATTGGTTTCAAACATTTTTTATAAAAAATATGTTGCATGTAATATTTTGTTCAAATAATAATTAAATAGAGAGATCATCAACAACTATTTAAAAACCTCTTTTGTAAATTTTGGAAAAAAGTGTGAGCTTAAATAATCAAATAAAAATTGAATGTGGAATCCCACATTTATTCCGATCGGATATATTCATTGATATTTTAGCTATTTCTTAATCGATTTTAATAAAATAAAGTTTATTTTTATCATTAAAATTGTATGCTCTTTCAAATAAGATATTCAGCTTTTCATTACCTCACAAAAATATTATATATTGAAGCGCCCTCTATACCAAAACTCAACTATCCCTTTAAATATTTATTTAATGTTAAGGGACATATCACACACATCAAAAAGGTTGCTTCAACCCATTTCAAAACCCTATCTCTCCACGTCGCTTTCTTTCCCCGTCAACCTCCAAACTTAGTAAACAAAAATGCTTTATATTTATGGAAGCGTCTTCCCCGCGCGCCCATGATTATGACGCCTTTTTTTTGGTTTTACTCTCCGTATCTGCATCGTCCGAAACCTCTATTCCCCGTTATATGAAGAAGAAAAAAAGATAAGAGATACAAACAAATTACGTTTTTTTCATAAACTCTCCGCAAACCTCTTTTCCCCGTTTCATGACCACAAACAAAAAGAGAGGAAAAATGGCTTCAGATTTATGAAAGCGTCTTCTCGCTCGAGCAAGATAATTAGGTGTCTTTTTCATCATCTCTCCGCATCCTTCTCCGTTTTAAGACAAAACTTAAATACGAAAGAGCTTCAACTGTACGGACATTTCTTCTCGCCTATTATAATCATGAGTAATTTTTTTCTTGCATTTTCTCGCTCAAGTCTCAACCAATAATACATTGTTCGTTTTGTCAGAACTGATTAAATCTTGCGGTTCAACGTTCGATGATAGCCTCAGCGGGAAAAGGACATGCGTGAGCCTATATATAGGTGTTTACAATATTGAATTAGTTTGGGTCATTCTAGAATATTCTTCAAATTTATTACATAAATTATATTTCCTAACTCGCAAGCCATCGAGTCAGAAATGAGAGAGAAATTAATAAAGGATATTAAGAACTGACCTGACTTGTAATTGGATGTGATATGCTAATTGATACTCATAAGAGTCATTACGTTTCTACCCTGGCAGATAAATCTTCGAATTGTATTCGAATTTCTCAGATTTCCGATAAGTTAATATACCCCAGTTGTGCGAGTAATGTTTCATAATTTCCAAAGGACTGTGCCTGGTATAATTTCAGGCTCGAGTCTATAATTATTTTAAAAGCGTGTTGAATCTGGTACACCAAATAACAAAGTATCAAACTGCTTAATTCCCCTAAAATCCTATAAATATATTGTTTTCTTTGTCTCGGCAAATTATAAAAGCGTCATCGTCTGTAATTGATTCATATGTTGTATGTATTTGATGGATTTTTATCAGCTGTAATTATATTTTATTACAGGTAAATTATTTTTGGCTTTCTTGTTATACAATTTGAAATACTCGATGATAAAACTTTTTGATACACAGACCTATATATCACTTATTGGCCCGAATTCACAACATTGGATTAAATATAATCCTGGGTTATATTTTTTGTTATTTCACGTGATTTTGTATATGTCCAATGTCCATATAGACTAAATTTTACCCACATTGTAAATGTTGTATTATACCATCAGCTTAAAGGGGTAGTTTACTTTTGGTAGAGAGGGCGCTGCACATCAAGATTTTTTTGTGAGGTAATGAAAAACTGAGTGTCGAATTTGAGAGAACATGCAATTTTAATGGCAGAATAAACTTTATTTGATCAAAATCGACCCAGAAATGGCTGAAATATCAATAAATATATCTGATCTTATAATTATTTGGGGCCCAAATAATTAGATGATTTTTTCAACAAATTTAAAAAATGCTTGCACTTTTTCAAAAATTTTCAAAAGTGTTTTTTAAATAGTTGTTGATGATCTCTCTATTTAATCATTATTTCAATAAAACATCACATGCATAATTTTGTATGGAAAATGGTTGAAACCAATGCCTTTTTAGAAAGTGCCCTCTTGTGTTTTAATGGCTCTTTTTTAATGATAACGGGCTTTTTACTTAGTCGTTTGTAATTTTGTATACCTTTCGAGCATGGTGGAGTTATAACTATTAGTTTATAATGTTACTGTCCAGGTTTGGTTACTAAAGTTCAGCCTTACCAAAACTGTACTACCCCTTTAATATCTGCTTATGATCAATGGACTGAAACAATCTAGGCCAAACCATTCTGATGAGTTGGACTATTGTGTGCCATGTGTCCATATAATTAACAATCGAAAACAATGATTATACGGCAGAATCTCAGCTACAACATTATGATATCTGAGGAAATTATTTATATATGAATGATCATTTTCTGAAGCCAAGTTTACATTTTCATCCATAATATGGAAATTAAAGTCGAAGAACACATGCATAGTAATTACCTTTGGGGTGATCACCAAAAAGTATATTATTAGTACTTATCACCTGACTTAGTAAATACAGTACATCAGCTGCCATGTAACATTTTTGGATGTTACATGGCACTGTTACATGGCAATTCAGATGATAAAACAGTTGTTAACTTTTGCTGTCGGGAATAACTTTGCTGTCGGGAAAATCATGGAATGTTCCCCTCGGGATTTTAAATGCTATTTCGTGAAGAAAATAAGTCCCTCGACTACGTCTCGGGACTTATTTACTCTTCCCTCAATATAATTTAAAATCGCTTGGGAGTGGAACATTCCGTGCTTTTCCCTCAACCACCAGTTAACAACTGTACTGTCACCTGATTCGTCTAAATTACGAATTCAATTTTGTTGTTTATTAGCGACTCAGTCAGATTTGGGTAGTTACCATCACTGCTAGTTACCATAAAGTTCGTTAATAGTAAACTATTCCGATGGGCACTTTATTACCACGTATTATTGGATAGTACACACGCAGTAATTTATCATGGGCAACATTATAACCCCCTTGTGAGCATACTAACCACGAGACGCTATATAAACACAAACGTGATACACGCTAAATCACATCCGACCGTTCCTTTTATCTTTTGATTTAGAAAACAGAGGTGGATGTATTTTGCTGAAGGACACCAATGCCAGGGCATTGATTGGATTATAACTCACAACCTCTTGATTGGGAAGCAATACCTTTTCAGACGTGTTACAACACATCCATATTTAACAATATGTTGAATAGATTTTCAAATAAGAGGTGAAGGAACTCGATGTAATCTAGTAGATATCATGATGTAAAAGTTGCAAATATTGTTTAGGTTTTAACATTTAAAATACGGTAAAATTTGTTACGTGATGATAAAAAAAGGTTGGATTGGTTTCCCATTGACTACTCTCGAAGTATTTTGATAAGTTAAAAAAGAGAAGTGAAGAGAAAAAGAAGAAAAAAAGAAAGTTAATCGAGATAGATATATGGAGGAACCTTTGCTATGTGCAAAAAATGCATTATGTAATTAAACGCAGCTACGGCGGTAAAACAAAAACAAAAAATTACAAAAACGTTTCCTCACATTGTTTGCGGTAAGAAAGTGCAAAAATGTGTTCGGGATAAACACGAAAAGTAGGATTGATTTCCTGTCGGGATCTCTTGAATCGTGAAGTACGTAGAGGTGAAGTATGTGGGTGAAATGCGAGTCTTAAAGCTGCTTGGGAACATTGTATTCGCGAACATTATCAAAATGGGGAAAAAACATCTTTTAGCATTTTGTGCGAAAGCGTTATGTGTAAAGCTCAACTCTCGCATAATTATAATATATAGCATTCATAGAGCGCCGTGTATCTAGGTGCTCTATTCAGAGGCGCATTATTACCCTTGGTCATCAGGTACAGTTCAAACCCGCACAATTATCTTGCGCACCATCTCAACTCCCAGGGGAGCATACTAGTCCAAGCTGCCCCTTGATGTAGAGCGCTACAGGCTAATTTAACACCCGATCAAGTACCCAGTCATACTCCTGGGTATAGAGCAGCAATGTGGATTCAATGCCTTGCTGAAGGACATAAATGCCGGGGCATCGATGTGGTTCATCATGTTCATAGGGGCATCAATTGGGGCCTAGTATCAGTCAGATCGACTCAGTGTGCGTTGCCACACTACTCCGATTGTGGCAGTCGCAAGCCAGTCGGGCCATAGGGGTAGAAGGCCATCCAACTGTTGTTGAAAACATTCAACAACCCTAGTTGTTTAAAGTTTACACAACTGTTGTTTTAATTTGTTCTACAACTGTTGCTGAATACATTTCAACAATCCCGTTGTTGAAATAACAAATACAAAACAAGATTTAAAAGCGGCAAGGGTAGAATTCGAACCGGAGGTCTTTGGGTTATAAGTCTCACTCTCTATCGACTGCGATATCTCGGTTCGCTTGGTTTGCGAAGGGACAAAAGAGGTTTTGACGCGGTGATTTTGCGGACGAAACTATCGCGTGATTTAACACGTTTCATCAACGCTTGAACAATGGCCGCTTCACGGAACCCTTCTTCATACAACTTATCATGCTACACCTAAAGTTGTATGAAAAGATTTAACAACCATTTTTACACAGCGTTTTAATAGTGTACATATTTAAAGAAAGCTATACAGCTCTTAGTCGGGCCCGATACATGTCGAATCGGCTCCGACTAATCGGGTCCGACTTTAACCAGTCGGATCTGGTCGAGTCAGCGCTGTTATGTCTGTGTGCGTTGCAACGCACGCATGCTCTCTGGAGTAAGTTGATACATGCGTGCAATTTGGATTGGACACTCGGGATGAAACCCTGTAAAATATCCAAACAATATTGAGATGTTTAACGAAGAGCGGACGGCAGAAATAAAATACATCCAAGGCTCTTTTATAGCGCGAGTCTTCTTCAAAACTCTCTTCCATGACTGGAAGTTGAGGGTGTTGGGATTGTTTGATGACAACATGACTTTAATATGATAATAATGTGCTGTTTTCTCCCGTTTTAAGTGGGGGTTGTGCCCTCAAATTTCATATTATTAACAATTTAACGCGCGGAAAAATGTTCCCGAGGAACGAGGGTATTCCTTCGACTTTCTAAAGGTTCAATAATGTTTACGTGACCCAAGGTTGACGGTGTTGATGCTGTTTTCATTTCAATAATTATAACATCACTTAAAGGTTCAAGTAATCAATAAACTTTGTCAAATTCAACGAACATCACCGGAGTGTTCACATTTTTCTCTTGTATCTTCCTGTTTGACTATGGTAACAGAAGACAGCAATGGGTTTCGGTTTTTCAAATGTCTCCTTAACTATGCAGATATTAATGACTGAACTGGAAAGCGTTCCAAACGCTTTCGAAGTTTATGAATCAATTAAATGTTGTCTGAATGAAATGCAAGTTATGCACGCGTATCTCATTCTCACTGCCGTCTTACCGCGGGATCCCGCTTGGAACGCTTTTGCGCGCAGTTGTAAATTGCGCGCACTCGAAATTCGTTCCAAGCAGGAGGCCACCAAAGACTGTAGAATTACAAGACAGATCACTAGCGGCCGCGCAGCGATGTTCCTTCAAACAGAATGAAGATTCAAATCGAGCTTAAAAGAAAGTTGGGTACACCCAGGGGTTTGGGTACAGTACTGAATCTTGTTCATTTTAATTAATGAAAAAAAATTTTAAAATTATTGTCGATGAGCTTTTTTTGAACAAATGTTCCCTTTGTTAGTATTAATTTAAACAAAAATAAGGATCAAAACGTACTTACTTCAACTCGGCAAATTCAGGCTAGTATGACGATTGAACATCAGCTTATCTCCAAGTTGGGTACACCTAGGGGACACATTGTTTTGCTTATTTAATTTTGTCTTTGTTTAGTTAAAAATATTTAAAAATTATTGTCGATCGCGTTTTTGCGTTTAGAATTATAGCTGTGAGAAATATATTTTTTGAAATTTAAAGATCTTACCGTGTAGAGAAAAAATGGCAATGGCTACTCGCGTATTTTAATGTTAACGCGCGCTCAGTCTGCGCACTGTCTTTATTTAATTCTGTATTATTGTACGCGCATCCAAGTGCGCAAAACAAATTTCACACACGATATGCAAATTTGGGGTCATCAAACTTTATCACGTGTTCTTGAAGTTATTTTTAGTCAGGCGAAGTAAACATTGTTATTGTGACGTCATAATGAAAAGCCTGCGTATCAAAGTGCGTGATAATTTTGTACATCGCGCTCTGCCCATTCACTTTGTACAGGATAATTGTACAGTGGTCGGTCCAGGGGGGTGTCACTGCTGCCAGAGTGCAGCGATTTTTGCTCACCGGAAGAGCCCACAACTGGTTGCATTATGGGCTACTTGGGAACTACAGTTAACCAATCACAGAGTAGTTCAAACGCGTCGTCACGGGATCGAGGTCAATAAAACAAGTTCATATGCATACGTCACAATGGCTCCCATTGTTCTCATAAGCGTGATGAAATCTAGGACAGTGCGCAGGAAAATAGGCGCGATAGTCTACGCACTGCACAGGCATGATGATTGGTCCAGTATTTCTAGGTCACTACGCGATGACGTAGAGAAGTGGGCTACGGGAGCTTCAAAAATCGGTTCACTCCGCCATGTTGCCCATGTACAAAGTCTATGGGACACGTGACTTGCGCGCGTTAAGTGAGCCTTCTAGTTATAAACGGGTTGGTTTGTTTATTCATACTTCTATGGGTCGGTCTTTCCATTAAGCGTCTTTGAGGCCACGGAGTCCCGCTCAGCTAGTGCGCGCTACTAAATGCATGTTTTGTTCTCGCGCGCGATGACGCATCGTTCCCTTGCGGCCAGAACGCATTTCAGGAGACCGCGTCGCGCACATCGTTTACGTGCGGGCTACTGCGGGATCCCGCTGCCGCCCGCTATATATAATTTTGACATCTTTCCTAAGTAGTCAAAATAAGTTATCATCTGCGCAGTTTATTTCACCCTGAGGAACCATATCGAAAACAGAGGAAAGTGAAGAATTGTATATGGCGTAGAAAGGGTTAAAAAAATCAATCGAATTAAACATTAGCTTCTACTGATGCCCGTGAACCAGTAACGTACCCATAATTCACTGTAACAATTAATTTGAGAGCGCTGCATTATACAAACATGGCTTTTTAGCAGCGCTCTCCATTTCCAACCACTATAGTTTTATGAATTATTTTTCTCATATTTTAATTTCAATTGTAAAATTACCATATGTTTGTTTTATGCTACTGTAAATGTATTATATGTCGGAAATGAAAAATAAATAAATGAAATGAAATAAAATGAAATTTGGTGCATAAGTGGTCGGTGGCATGCACATTCAGACATATTCAGTTATTTGAACCATTATTCTTCGATTGAAAAACAAAAAGTTTATTGGTTAATTGTATATAGTTTTTCATCTGCCTACAAAATGTGGTGGGAATGTTACACGCTGCAAACACCACTGACGTAAACAAAACAGCATTGCAGCCAACACTGCATAATAATATCGACCTGCCCTGGCTCCAAAACCGCTTGCCATCGGGCTTAGCAGCCTACCCGAATTACTCCATGTACAAGTTCGCCCCTACTGAGTACAAAATGCGACCGTTGTTATTAGAACAACAACAGATCAATAACCATTCATTTATTCACCATATTTAAAAACAAATACCAACAAAATGAAAAGGTTTCTTGAACCCCGAACAAAAATGGGCCATGGTAAAAATATCTCAATTAACTACAAAGAAGAGCAGTAATTTAAAACAGTTTCAGAATTAAAAAAATTATGCAGCTCAACACGTCCACTGGCACCCTCACGGTGCGTGCTAAATTGGTCGAAACCCGGTTAACTATAAATGCTTTCAACGTTTATTCCTCCTTGGGCCTAGAGGCAAGCTACATTTGTTAATATTTTCCTATACTGAATCCAGCGTACATTATTTGCTGGTATATATATAAGGGCCTATCAAAGGCCTTTTATTCACATCCATTTAAAAACATAAAACAACAATCAATAAAATAACACGAACCAACACAATACTAGACAGACAAAGTAGCAATACAAAAGAATGGATGTGGGGGTCAGCAAAGGCCGTATAGACCTATCTAGGCTAATCCCCAGGTTCCTATTATGTATGAACTACGAACATAAAACATGACGTTACATCACACAGGCAGGCATAAAACAATATTTTCATAAAATATATACAGTTAAAAACGAAAACAATAATTATAAATCGTTGATTACAATACATGATTAATAAGGTATGATTTATATTTTTGTTTAACAGTAGATAATGAAAAACAATCTTTCAAATCATGATGCAACATATGCCATACAAGAGGCCCTCTGTATTTGATCATTGTTCTAGAAAAATTGCAACGATAATTGGGCAAATAAAGATTATCAGCATTTCTAGTAACATATTTATTTATATTTCTTTGAGGAATAAACAAGTTACTACAATTTTCTGGTAAAATATTTTTCATGTACAGGAACATAAAAATAGCTATAAATGTAAATCATAAATATTTAAAATTTGTAAAATGTATGTCGGTTACACCTCGGGCAAAAATTCAGCTTTACGTGAACAACCTTTGCTTAAAAAGGTAATACTTGAATATGTATGTAAGCCAGACTATATATTAATGATTCAGCAATAACAAAAACAAACAACAATACCTTCATTGTATGATGTATGTGCCATGGTTCTATACTGCAAGTCCTTTTCATAGCTATACTGTGAATGTACGCACGTAACAAAATAAAGACATACAAACATACACCCAGACATACACAAATGTCTGACTAGATTCATAACTGTACACACTATACTGCTTACGGGAGAAAATACAAACACACCCACAAACACACAAACAAACACACATACGCACACACGCACACACTAACATACACGGACACTTACACACGCGCGCGCACAAAAACACACACATACGCACGCACGCACGCGCATACACACACACACACACACACACACACACATCCACACACACACACACGCACACGCACACACGCACACGCACACGCACACACGCACACACGCACATACGCACATACGCACACACGCACACACGCACACACGCACGCGCACACGCACACACACACGCGCACACGCACACACACACACGCGCACACGCACACACACACACACACACACACACACACACACACACACACACACACACACATACACACACACACACATACACACACACACACACACACACACACACACACAAACATGAAGTGTTGTGGTTCTTAAGGTAGGTAATCTACCGTAGATGTAGAACTAGTGCGGAATTACGCATAATATTGAAGTTAGTTAGTTATTTAATCATTAATTTTGTTCACAGATGCGTTCGAGTCATTGTGTTTTTTGAACTTATGGAACAGCCTTTTTATTGTAACCATTCGAGAGCCGCAGTCTTGGATCGAACCCGGGTTGATTAGTGCGAAGAGCAGAACTCTGACCACTAGACCAGATCACCTCTTCACATGATATCACATCTCAGATAGTATGAAGTGTCTTGGAGCTATACTGTAGGTCAGTGGCGTAGCGCGCTTTGACTGATTTTTCTTTCTGATTATTGGTGGCACACCTTTTGCATTTCGTCCCCCCCCCCCCACAGAGTTGTATATTTGTTATTGTTTGTGTATAATTATTGGGAGCACTGTACCCCGGGGGGGGGGGGGGGGGCTCCCCATGCCTCATGCTTCGTCCCTGATTTATGTGATAGGCAATCTATACCGTAGATGTATATAACTATTGCACAAGTAATACGCAAAAAGCCCACCCAAACATACACTCCAAATACACAAACGAACGCAAGCCATATTGGAAGGCAGACTGCTAACTTACTAAAGATAACAAAAATTGAAGACAACTTTCTCTGCAACATACATTTATATGAACGCAAGTCAGAATACATTATTTGTTGACGGTTGAAGTGTTTGTGTAACTTAAAAACTGTAAACATTTTAATATAAGCAATTCGCTTTTATTAATATTAACGGTGAAACAGTGTCAGTACGCACGCACATGCACATGCACAAACATTCGGTCAATTCACCCCTCAAACAATAACACTCACACACGAACTACTAATAAACAGTCGAAGTGTTTCAGACGTGTGTCCAGCGGTCATTTTCTCCCTTGACCCTAACCTAATTCCGTGTCCCATTAAGTCAGTTCGTCCACAACTCTGTTTACTTTTATCACCACTTTATTATCACTGTGCCTAATCATTTTTCTCATTCCGTGTTTTCATTCAATAATTCATATTTTGTCAGCGGTATCGAAGTTTATGCGGTGACCCAAATCACATGGCTATTTCGTCGGCCGGTCGCCCGGTCGCCCTCGCCCCAGACCTTGCCAACGACCCGTATATAGGTTACGGACAAATGATGAATGATCTTGTGTATCTCGGACACCTTGTCACAAAATGAATACATTTGAATTTAATAAGTTATTGAACACTGTGACCAAAATCGCTCAAAGCCGTTGAAAACTAACGTTGTTTTAGGTTTGAACAAAATTGATTGCACCTTATTTATTGTCATTCTAAAATCTAGAACACAAATGTCACACATCAGCAACAATGATGACAGACGATTATTAAAAATGGCGTTCGAAACCTGTACGGCGTTCGAAATACGAAACTATTGAAAGATGCCATATAGGCCTAGTCAACGACCCATAAGTAGGTCACTGGCAGATAATTATTCAAGTCCTTCTCACAAACCTATAATAAAATATCTTATACAGACCCCTAAAGGAATTAACTAATTCTTAAATCAAATAAGAAACCATAATAATTGCAAGAATGAATAATATAAGAACGCTGGTTAACGTCTCTTACATGTAGGTCAATGGATGAATATAATATAAGATCTAACAGATACCAGAGAGCAAAATATCCCAAATCCACCAAAAGCATTTAAGAAACAATGGAGACATACAGTTATTAAAGACGAGGTCCGAACTGTGCAATTATTCATGAAATTAAATATCAAGAAACTCTGATTATTGCAAGATGCAATAATATAAAAAATGCTGGTCAACGACTCTTACATGTAGGTCAAGGAATTAATTTTTTAAATATCCCAAATACACCCGATTGTATGACTGCACTTGTTTTTGTATGACTGCACTTGTCCAGCACGAGCACCGGCGCACAGCACGCCGACCCCCACCAACACCTGTAATAATCTTCAAAATTGAAGGACACAGGTCTACCCCGAAGAAGAAGAAGATACGGTAAAAAAAAAAAAAAAAAAATGAAAACACACGGTTCGTATCCAAATTGACATTCTAAGCTTGCAATTATTTTTAAAATTAAATAAGAAACTCTAATTATTTTAATATACAATACTATAAAACGATGGTTCAACGACTCCTTCGTGTAGGTCACTGGATGAATGATTATGTGTATCAGGTATAGCAGATCTAGAGCAGAGTATCCCAAATCCACCAGATACGGCCCAACAACAATGAGGATGCACGATTATTTAAGATGAGGTCCGAAGCTTGCAATTATTTCTGAAATTAAATATAAGAAAGATGAATAATTGAAAGTTATACCATGACTAGAGCACGGACAATGACATGTAAATAGGTCACGGGCGTATTATATCTAGTACTGTAATTCATTTCATTAATTTCGCTCTATCGACCTGTCAGTATCTGTTCCGTGCAGAGTTAAAGACACCAAATCCAAAACGGGAAAGAAAACAAAACAACAACACCAATACGTATAATCCTTTAATTCTGTGTATTAATAGCACAAGATATATTTCAAAAAGTGGGAAATATATATCCTTAAAGGGATAGTACAGTATTTGTTGAGAGGGTGCCTCACGAAATATTTGTCTTTAAGGTAATGAAAAACTGACATATATTATATATAATATTTGAAGAAAAAAACAAACATTATTTAAAGACAAATTAAATTGATTAAATTGCTTTAGAAAAGTGCATGTTCCGCATTTAATACGATAATTCAAAGTGACCGTTATAAAAATCTATGCATTCGTAACAATATACGTGAGTGCCTTTTCAGAATGGATTATTATAATCTCTGTACTGAATGTCAGTTGTTGAAATAAGGGTATAATCTACAAGATGTCTAAATAGCACCCTCTTTTTACGGCTGCCATTGATTAAAAACAGCGTCCCAAATGACATGGTAGGTTTTCCTTCTGCCATTCAATCATGCATGACATAATTATAACTATTAGTTTTTTAATGGCAACACACTAGTTTTAGTCACTAAAATTCAATTAAACAAAAACAAAAATATCCCTTTAATTATTGAAATGTGAAAAAAAAGAAAACAGGACTATAAGGGTTATGTGAATTGGGACTTTGATATTATTTTCATGCATCATGCATCCGGAAAAAAGCCGTGACCCATATTCTGGTGACAGTAGTCTTTGTAAGGCTGATAAGTCATATTATTCAATGTATAATGTATAAGGTGATTATAGTTGTCGATTTGATTTTTGTTTTGTATCAAAGATAACAAGTTGACACTATTTTTCCTGGAAAAACTCCACAGCATTAGAAAGAATGTGTAGGTCAGTACTTATGCGAAATTAGGTCGTATTTTATACCATTTACGAATAGTTAAACATTAATATAACTTATTATAATATAAGTTATTAACTGCATTTAATATATAATAATACAATTTTTTGTTAAAGAAATGCTGATAAGTGAATTAGACAGAACGCTTTTCGTAAGATCTCGCCGTTAGTGCATAATAAGTACCCCCTACCTCGGTCCTCCACAAGCATGACATTTATGATGGCGTAATAAGATATTAAGAAAAAAGGGGGGCGCGAAACGGAGGGGGTTAATGGATATGAAAGAGAGGGGGGGGGGGGTAATGAATGTGAAACAGGGGTGTAAATAATGTGAAGCGGGGGAGCATAATGTATATTAAATGGAGATGGGGGTGAGTAAAAAGGTAACTGATTGGTCTACAGCCATGGATGAAACGTATGAGGTTGACTGCAATGACTGGAACAAGGGGGACAGAATGCATCGCCATGTGCCATGGGTTATATGGGTTATTAGAGGGACCTTGTATTTTGATGTTCATATTGTTTTTTTATCCAAACCGGGGGGTGGGGGGGGGGGGGGGTGTACAGTGGCTCTGACCCTGCGCTGGCTACGCCATTGCGTTACTTAAGCGTGTTCACCCAACCCCTCAAGTTATTTCACATTAGTGGCCTGGTGGTCGTGTTAGATCATCCTCATATTTTTCATTGCATCCAGTGGCGTAGCTAAGGGGGGGGGGGGGGGGACACTATGAGGGAATGTGCCCCTTCCCAATACTTTGATACACATTTGCACATGAACTGGTTTGTCACCGAGCTGTAAACCCTGCACGATGTACTGTGTGACTGGCTGACCAGATGATGCACGGTTAGTTTGGACGACGACAACAACAGCAACAATAACAACAGCCTAGCTTAAAGTTACCGTGTGTTCTTGTTATTTGTGTTACTTGTGGCATGAAACATGTTCAGGTATTAATAGACCTAAGCCCCTCACACCCGAACAAAACTTTGACTTTGCGCTGATGATGATATTTAGTGGCGTATAGATACTGGCCAAGGGGGAGGGGGGGGGGGGGGCATGGTCGCATGGGTCGCCCAATAATTTGCCTAAAACAATACAAAATAATAATAAAACACATAAGGGGACAATTCCTGAAGAAAAAAATACATAGAGTGTACCTCCATAAAATGTATGTGCTCCCCATTCAGTCCAGCCACGTTACGCCACTGTGAATAATGAAAGCGGTATTTTTAAAACGAGACTATAAGCTTTTTAATGATTTCTTATTATGGCGTAAATATTCCAAATTGAATGGACGCCAAAAACCAAAACCTCCAACAGCAGCAACGGAAAAGCTTCATGCTGTATTTTGTTGTTGTTGTTGTTTTCGGATATGTACTAGTGGCATTAAACATTGTTGGGTATAAAGAGACCTCAGCCCCTCACACCTGAACAAAAAACTAAAAAATCGTTTGACCTTCCGACGCTGATGATGCTTTTTCTGACCCACCTCACCTGCTGCCGGACCGCTTTCATGATTGTCAACGTCATTAATATTAATTAGCATTACCGACTTGCATTACAGTAGCCTCGTTAGGAAAACATCAGTGGTTATTTTAAGCGTTGTTTACTTGTTTTGTTTTGCAGTGAAAATAGGCCCCTGTTAATGTCGGTAAGCATCATTCAGTGAAACAAACAGTGTAATAGCTATAGTAGAATGATTAATTACCCCCCCCCCCCCCCCTCCTCCCCAATCATGGGTGTAGATATGCAAGAATATATTTTGATTAGAGGTACAATGGGTGCCCCCTCCCCGTATAAAAGCATTCCTTCATAAATCGACGTCTATGCCATGTTAGATTAGACTATATTTAATTTATGTCTGTCACTTCTCATATTAATAAATGTTATGTCTGTTTATAAAACACATGTATCAAAAGAACAACAATTACATCACAACACAAAATTGGATACAGCCAATTAGAGCAACCTACCATAAGAGGGTGTATAATAAGGGGGAATCTTCTTCCCCCTGCCCCACTTAAGCCCGGCGCAGACAGAGCCGACTCGACCCGATCCGACTGGTTTTCAGTCAGGCTAGAGTCAGTTTCGCTCAGTCGGAGCCGATCCAACATGTTGAATCGGCCTCGAATGACCTCCGACTGGCACTTGACTGGAAAAACCGGAGTCCTGAGGCAGCGCATACTGAGTTAATCAGGCTGAAAACCAGTCGGATCGGGTCGAGTCGGCTCTGTCTGCGCCGGTCATTAGTTGCATACTTAGGCTAATTCTGACTATCGTTTATTCTCCTCTTGACAGGTTTGGAGATCAGTGATAATTATAGTTAGTGTATGCCTTTCTTTGGATGAAGCCTGTCCGTCATTTGGCCGCTAGATGGCGACAGACACATTGCTAAAAAAAAACAAGCTCCTGTCACATATTTATAATACATTGTATGCCGAATTGGTTGCCGAGCTATGTTGTGCGAGCTCGGCATGAAATAAGCCGCCACGAAACATCTGAAATATATATTTCCCAGTGTTTGAGCTATACTCCCAGTGTATACGGTGTATGAGCTACAACGAATTGTTTAGCTACTATACGAATATTTCGAACGGGTATCAAAAACCCGTGAGTCATATACGAGTTAGTACGAGTTATATGCCCAAATCTCCCGAGCTGTTCCCCTATTTTTTGCGAGTTATACCGAGCTAACTCGGGTCCTCCTAACTCGATTATAAGATCAGATTGATATTTCAGCTAGTTCTGGGTCGATTTTGACCAAATAAAGTTTATTCTGCCATTAAAATTGCATGTTCTCTCAAATTCGACACTCAGTTTTTCATTACCTCACTTCATGTGCAGCGCCCTCTCTACCCAAAACTAAACTACCCCTTTAATATCTTTCTAACAAAAGGGACATTTGGAAAACCGTAACCTGTCCCATGCTTATCTTGGTAACACGAATACAACAAAGTATGAGAAATTTCTTAGTAAGTTTTGGGGGATGTTGACAACGTTACTAGATCCCTTTAAAGTTAAGTGAAGGAGTGTGCGAGTGTGACTGGCGCTTTACTCGACATTCGTGTGACAGGGGCAAAGCAATGAACTAAAAACCCGGTTCCAAAAGAGTCCAGGCCATGGCCTAAGTATAAGCCAGAGGAATGCGCGACATGACTGCTATGGCAGAGGGAACAGGTGAATCTCACAAGATGATTAATACAATCTGCACATACAGTTTACTTCGTCTATACTAAGAAATACTGGGCCACTACTTAGAATTAAAGGACAACATTAATGTATGTCACCTAGATTAACGTGACCTTCATTAATAATCGTATTAAAACATATATGTATGCACAAATATAACGTTAATAATTTGAATATGAAGAGCTTAATTCCAAAAGGCGCTAAATCCACCTTTTCAACTTTGGAGAAAATCCCCGGGGGGGCCACTCAACTAAACCCCTCAAAAAAAGTTCGGAAACTCAAGTTTCATCGATCATATATCTCGTATTTTTAAATAAGAATACTCGAAATCGGTGTCACAATAAAGCCTCATTATATACCTTTCAAACGATGCATTATGTGTAGTGATTATGCAATTGGGGCGATTGCAGTAGCCCAGAGAATAGGGGGAGGCAGGAAGTGAAATCTCGCAAAATGGCCCCAATGCATTCAATTTACGAGTGCAAGACTGTGTTGACTAGTTTTCTAAAGGTTAACATTCTATTAAATGCTGCCACCCTTTCCATTCATCAAAATTGTTGAATTTGATACCATTTTAATGGAAATTATCTCTTTATTACGATGGCATATTAATCGTAAGGATTATGCAAATGGGGTGTGTGCAACGAACCGGAATATGGAGATGGGTCGAGTGTGAAATCAGACAAAAAGATATGGAGTTGACCAAAAATCAGAGCGTTGAATTTTTTTCCAGCTTTTGGGAGGATTTTTTAGCATTTCAAATAAAATATTCATGATTTAAATTGATATCAACGGAAAGCCCAACAACTCTTCTGTATGAAAATGTGACATTTATAATGATTTTTGTCAAGGGCGCCTGCAGGGAGATGAATGTGGGGGAGCCTCAAAAGTGACCCATTTCAAAACGCTCTGATTTGGTGTCGGTATCTGTATACCATTGTGTAGAGGATGTAATGCGACTTGAATGAGTTGGCCATGAATGAGAGGAATTCAATTGAAAACGCATGAATAGTGCCTTGAAATCAGAGCGTTTCAAAATGGGTCACTTTTGAGGCTCCCTCCCATTCATCTCCCTGCAGCCGCCCTTTACAAAAATCATTATAAATTTCACATTTTCATACAGAAGAGTTGTTGGGCTTTCCGTTGATATCATATTTGATCATGAATATTTTATTTGAAATGCTAAAAAATCCTCCCAAAAGCTCGAAAAAAATTCAACGCTCTGATTTGTTGTCAACTCCATATCTTTTTGTCTGATTTCACACTCGACCCATCTCCATATTCCGGTTCGCTGCACACACTCCATTTGCATAATCCTTACGATTAATATGCCATCGTAATAAAGAGATAATTTCCATTAAAATGGTATCAAATTCAACAATTTTGATGAATGGAAAGGGTGGCAGCATTCAATAGAATGTTAACCTTTAGAAAACTGGTCAACACAGTCTTGCACTCGTAAATTGAATGCATTGGGGCCATTTTGCGAGATTTCACTTCCTGCCTCCCCCTATTCTCTGGGCTACTGCAATCGCCCCAATTGCATAATCACTACACATAATGCACCGTTTGAAAGGTATATTATGAGGCTTTATTGTGACACCGATTTCGAGTATTCTTATTAAAAAATACGAGAGATATGATCGATCAAACTTGAGTTTCCGAACTTTTTTTGAGGGGTTTATATTGCTGTACACACGCGCGACCACAGGTTCTTCAAACCCACCCTAAACAAGTTGTATCCATTGGTCAAATTTATACCCTATTCAAGTATTTTCGCGTGCTTTTTTGACAATTTTGCCCCCTAAACAAGTATAACCCCTAAAACATACCCCTTATCAAGGTCTACGTCAATTGCTCTCAATTAAACCTCTAAAAATAATGGAAATGTTTAACCACCTTAAACATTTAACCCTAAACAAGGTCTACCTTAAATAAACCTCTAATGTACATGTACTTGTCAATAAGAACTACAGTCAACTTCACACTAAGTTGAAACTTTGCCTCAGTTGAAGATATTCAAAAGACCTCTATTTTTTTTTTTGGGGGGGGGGGGGGGGTTATATAAGTTGAATTTTTAAGTAAAAGCTTTTTCATGTTTTCATCAGTACCAGCAGATTCAATTTAAGTTTGACTGTATATCTGATAATACCGATTGCAATATCATACAGCATGTGACAACGCCAAGGTATTTATACAATGGATCGCAGGTCTCTCGAAATATTTGTGTATAGTTACTATACAAACAAATGATAACTACCATGTCTTGTTTCTGAAACATTTTGGAATAATTTATTTACAAAAAATATGAACATCATTAAAACATACACCAAATCCTGAGTTCTTGAAATGGTTCAAAATGTTGTTGAGAAACCTGAACAATGGGTAGAGGACTCACAGGCAATTCATACTTACGTCTAGCACTGGCTCGGCACTGGATAAATCCACTGCCGAGCCAGTGCTAGACGAAAAAGCCGACCATTCATACTCGGCATCAACAGTGGATAACTGACGCGCAAGTATGAATACAACAGTGGATCGAAAAGCTGTCTAGGACATGACTGGGCATGCGCACTAGTACACTTCTATTGTGACGTAACGATGACTTGCACATTCTGAACGCGCAATACCGTAATGCGCATGCGCAACCTTGTGCTAGACGAGGTGTCTAGCATCAACAGTGGATCAACAGTGGATCAAAGTTATGCCAGGCTGAGCACAGACTGATGCTAGACATTCCATTCATATCTGCGTCTAGCAGTGGATTTATCCAGTGCTGAGCCAGTGCTAGACGTAAGTATGAATTGCCTGTATGTGGCGTAGCGAGGGTCAACGGATTGGGGGGGCACAACTGCGAGGGAGCGGAGCGTAGCGCCCGAGGGGGAGGGTGTGAGAGGGGGGTGTCCCCCTCCCACGGTAGGGAGCTTTTGCAATTTTTCACTCGAAATAATGCAATCCGGTGCATACCTTGGAAGAAAATTTGATAATACAGTCAAACCTGTCTATAGCGACCGCTCAAGGGACCGGCGAAAAGTGGTCGGTGTAGACAGGTGGTCTCATTAGACAGGTGGGCGGCCATTTTGAATTTCTGGTCGCATATTGTGCCTATATGCACATGTGTAATTAATTGGCATCTGTACACGCACGTGTCCAGTGGACAGTTTAACATCTGAACACTTCAATCTTAAATATCTTTTTAACGAAAGGGAAATTCAAAAAACCAAAACCTGTCCCATGCTTCTATTGTTAATACGAATACAGCAAGGTATGAGGGAACCACCACCATTACAATTTGGTTGTGAGGATTTGGACAATGTTACGAGATCCCTTTAAAATAGACTCCTACCACATTTCTAACTATTAAAATCGTACAATACGCTAAAACCCGTTCAGGGCCCCGTTGCAGGAAGAGAAACAATCGATTGTAAGATGCAATTAATGGTAAGTCAGATCACGTGTTTTAGATGCGTACATTTTTCTGACTTACAATCAATTGTAACTTACAATCGATTGTATCTCTTTCTGCAACGGGGCCTAGGACTGATTGATTAAATTGGTTAAGTGCCAACGAGAATATTTTGCCAAACCACGTCCACGTAATAAATTATTAATACTCAGTAAATAGTACTCCGCGCAATTGTTGAGAAACTAACCGGCTGTTCAAACATCAGATGGAAGGACGCGATTTTATGATACTTATAATTATTTTAATAAATGTTCACTCTTTAGTACACATATAATTATCATTTATAATTATGTACTGAAACTACGTTTGAAAAATATATACGAAAATCTGTCGAATTCCTTATACTCGATGTAATAATGACCCTGGAATATTCAATCCCATATATTAGAGACTAAAATACTTGAATCGAAATGTGATAGCTAGGTGAACAGCCAAAGTCAATCTATAAGCTGTCTGAAGTTTATTGTCATTATAAAAGTTTGTTTTATGCATTGACCTGCTCAGGATTGGAGCCTTGAGTGACCAGAGGCGATCGAGTTGATGCCTTGGTCACTCAAGCGCTAATTTTGTGGTCGTTATACTCAGATTTATATGTACGTCGGGACCCAAATAGGGTGGTCGCTGGTCGCGTTAGGCAGGTGGTCGCATTACGCAGGTCGCTTAACACATGATTTTTTCAGGGGAGGACCAGATAGCGGTCGTTATGAGCAGGTGGTCGATATAGACAGGTGGTCGCATTAGTAGGTTTGACTGTACTAACTTTAAATAAATCATGACTTAAATCATCTCCCTCATGATTAGACTGCTATATATACAGGGTGGCCCAGAAAGAATGCAACACCTACGATCGTTTATTTCATCAACTTCATCGACCAAATGTCATTGTTTCTTGTTTGATTGGGTAGGAAACGGCATTGCCTCAGAAAATGACCCTAGGATCCAAACGCCTTACCCAAAATCAATGCTTATGGTATCATTTTATTTGAAAAAGAATGTTCTACCCAATTAAACAAAAAAACAATGACATTTGGTCGATGATGTTGATGAAATTAACGATCGTAGGTGTTGCATTCTTTCTGGGCCACCCTGTATAGTATACAAACACAATCGAACCTACATACACACCAGACTCAAATACGCTCACATCGTCCGTGCCTGTCTATATTGTCCTACTTATTTGGGGGAGGGTGGGGGAGAGTGTGTGAGGGGGTTTACCCCCTCCCACGTGGAGAAATTTTTGAAATTGGTGTTTAAAATATCACTTTAGAAGTATGGTTATTATTGTCCTCATCATTATTACCATTATCATTGTTATTATGCATTTTGTAAGAATTATAGATTTAAAGGGGTAGTTTAGTTTTGGTAGAGAGGGCGCTGCACATCACACTTTTTTTGTGAGATAATGAAAAACTGAGTGTCGAATTTGAGAGAACATGCAATTTTAATGGCAGAATAAACTTTATTTGGTCAAAATCGGTCCAGAAACGGCTGAAATATCAATAAATATATTTGATCTTATAATTATTTGGGGCCCAAATAATTAGATGATTTTTTCGAAAAATTAAAAAAATGCTTACACTTTTTCCAAAATGTTCAAAAGCGTTTTTTAAATAGTTGTTGATGATCTATCTACTTAATCATTATTTTAATAGAACATCACATGCATTATTTTGTATGAAAAATGGTTGAAACCAATGCCTTTTTAGAAAGCGCCCTCTTGTGTTTTAATGGCTCTTTTTGAATGATAACAGGCTTTTTACTTAGTCGTTTGTAATTTAGTATACCTTTCGAGCATGGTGGAGTAATAACTATTAGTTTATAATGTTACTGTCCAGGTTTGGTTACTAAAGTTCAGCCTTACCAAAACTGTACTACCCCTCTAACTTCTAAAAAGGTGGGGGATGTTGGTATTTGTACAGGCCACCCCCGCATCAATAAGTGGGGGGATGGGATATATCCCCCATCCCCCGGGATTTACGCCCGTGAACACACTAAAACACACGCTGTTGATCCCATGTGTATCTCCTGGTGGAACTATTGTTTCTGGCATACATTTGAATTCAGATCTGTCTGATTAATAAAGTGGATCTGTAAATGATGTGTTTGATGTAGAAGGATCAGTTTCAAGAGAAGGGGAAAATGTTCTCTAAAGTGGAGGGCATTGCGAGGGAGCGAAGCGACCAAGCGGGGGAGGGGGTGTCCCCCTCCCACTGTAGGGAGCTTTTGCATATTTTTGGCTTTAAATTGTGCGATTTGGTCCATACCCGAGACAAAAAATATTATATGATTCGTAGTTCAAGCTATGGAATCAAACATACATAATGTATGCATAAGAAAAAGTGGGAGGGAAATGTATGGGGGGGGGGGGGGGGCATGTCCTCCTTCCCCGTCCCCCGCCTGTTGACGCCCATTTTCAAGTACCGTGTGACTAGACCCACGACACGGGTCCCTTGGGTTAGGTTCAGTAGACCATGCTCAACTGATGCAGATGTCGACTCTGGAGAAGATGACTGATGGTGCTCTTTGCCTAGACATTTTGGACTACGTATAGTGCAGCTATGCGAATGATTTAGACACATTTTGCTTCCCGTGCCCCCCGTAGCTACGCCACTAGAGGTTACAATGATACAAGGGATATTATTCTAGACACTCCCCTTCAAATGTGTCTCATATTATGATTGTATCTCAGAGTTGAATGGGGACCTGGGAATGGTGGAGGGGGGCGGGGGGTATGATCGTGCGATCAAGGGACGTTCCCGAGATCTGGAATCCCCTGGAATCATTCGAAGTCGCACAAAATCCCCGGCAAACTCCAGACAAGTCCGGGAAACAAGTTTGGAGAAAAAGATACCCTAAACGCGTATTTGTTTAACTCCACAAACATACCCTTTTTTCAGATTTTGGCCTTTTTGACACCCTAAACGCGTCACGCGCGTGACGCGCCATGATCGGCAAAAAGTACCCTTTTTACGCGTTTTTTTGGTCGCGCGTGTGTACAGCAATATAGTTGAGTGGCCCCCCGGGAGAAAATCGGGTTTCTTTGGCCAACTTTATACCATGCCTATGGGAATATGAAAATGGAACGTTCCATTATCTTGATTGTGTAATTTGTCATAAAGTGTGGATTTCTAGATAGTACTGATATCGTTAACACAATTAAGGAAAGTGGATTTAGCGCCTTTTGGAACTAAGCTCTAATTCTTATGTGAATGATATACATATAATTATATTTATTTGAATTAGGGATTTCCCAATTAAACTATTGTAAATTAATAGACAGGTAGTTATGTAAAACTACATCTCATGTTTTGATAAACCTCGGTATGGAAAGCGATAATTTGTCTTCAATAACTAGACTGTTGAATTATAATGTACCTTTAATAATAGTATTGGAATCGGAAATAGTATTAACGTTTTATAATAAAGGTATATTTAGTTTATTGAATTATACACTTTTTAGGTAATAAAAATACATTTTTATTTATTTTTTAGAGAAAATGTATAATTATTCCGTTTAACAATCACACAATCATATCATTTACACATAGGAGATTATTTTACAGAATTGCTTGGATTATGATTTTTAGAACAAGAACATTATAATTTTGTATTTATAGTAAACAAAATCAAACTATTTATAAGTTATTTATACTAAAAGGCAGCTTTGTATACGGTTTGGTTTTCTGAGACAGAACTTATGCTCATTTCGTCATCAGGCAAAACAATCTTTTGTTTAAAAGGATAGTGCAGTTCTGGTCAAACAGACTTTAGTAACTAAAACTTGTCAGTTTTCATTAAAAACTAACATAACATAATTCAATGATGCTTGAATGGTAGAAAAACATGTAAACGGCTAAGTTACAGGTCTGTTTTCATTTTAAAAGCAGCCGTTAACACAAGTGGGCGCTCTCCAGACACCAAATTTCAACCATTTTTAAATCAGCAAATGTGAATATGATGTTTGTTTAAAATAATTATTTGATGGAGAGATCATGAAAACAACTTTAAAACCATTTTGGTAGATTTTCAAAAATGTGCTGCATTTTATTTAAATGTTTTTTTTGTAATTATTGAATAAAAGTTGGTTCCCCACATTTATTCCAATCTGCTATATTATACTTATGGATATTTAATTTGTGTTAATGAACCGATTTTGATCAAATAAAGTTGATTCTGTAATTAAAATTTTGCATGTGCTCTTACACATGTTATACCTCACGAAAAATATATTTCTTGAAGCGCCCTCTATACCAAAACTAAACTTTTCCTTTAACTGATGAACATATTTGTTTAAATGATTGATTGAGCTTGTTAGTTCTATTTTATTTTCATTTCGGTTTATTTATGAGTGTGAGCAGATTTCCATCGTGCGTGCGTGCGTGCGTGCGTGTGTGCGTGCGTGCGTGTGGTGATTGGTGTGTGCATGGTGTGTGTTATATTTGTGTTAGTAACTAACTATGTGCGTGCTGTGTAAATATCATCGGGGTGTAGTAAGATGGCCCTCGGTGGTTTCAATTCTTCACACTGACTTGAATAACGAACAATTTATCTACCCAGATACTTACTGTATTGCATCGAGATCAGTGGTGCCAACCTAGGAAAGCGCCGCGGGCGTTGAGTCCGGGTGGCGCCAGTTTGTGAAGCCGCTTACCCTCAGGCTGAAACTGCATACACCGTGCTTCTCTCGAGTGAGCCGTACCGTACGAGCCCGCCGATGACTTGGGAGATGGATGTAGTCATGGAGCTCATAGAACACATGTACATATCGTTCTTACATGTTATCCCTACTTTCACTAATTTTGCTATTGTTCATGACGCATGTACATGTAGTGATCTGCTTGTACATATACAACGTATAAATAGGCCTACAGGCTTATATTGTAATCGAGGGTTCATCATATCCTCCTCCCCCTTCTCCCTCTCATCACCATCATCATCATCATCACCATCGTCATCATCACCAGATTTATCATCTTAAACATCATCATCATCATCATCATCATCATCATCACCACCATAATTACCATTATCAGCAGCAGTCGCATCATCATCATCATCATCATCACCATCATCATCTTCATTATCATCATCATCATCATCATCATCATCATCATCATCATCATCGTCATCATCGTCATCATCATCATCATCGTCATCATCGTCATCATCATCATCATCATCATCATCATCATCATCATCATCGTAATTGTCATCGTCATCAATTGTATCATCTTGAACGTCATCAGAATCACCAGCAACATTAGGAATATCATCATCACCATTAACATCATCATTATCAACATCAGCAGCAGCATCAGCAGCCGCATCATCATCATCGTCACCATCATCATCATAATAAAAATAATCATTATCACCATCGTAATCATCGTCAACATGGATTGTAAAAACGTGATTTCGTAAACTAAACATGCATTTTGTTTTTGCTACTCCTAAATGAAAATAGTATTTTTGTTGATAGTCAATTATGCATGATTGCATGGATGGCACATTGTTCGGGATAGCGAAACTGCATCTATCTTGACACATTTCCTTTAACGACATGAGAGACCGACCACCGGAAAAAAGAACGGGGAAGAACCCGACCTATATTTCAACCGCAATCCACGTGCTAGATCGAAGGGATGCGTTCATTCGTAAAGTAGGGGTGTCATCAATGCTATTATGTGAAATCACTTATATTTTCAGTAGGAATGTAATGATTTATTACAATTGTCCATAACATAACATTTTCTAAAACAATATTTAATTAGAATTGGTATATATTGATCAAATAGTATCTTAATTCTTTTGGGATTATTTGTTTTTATTACGAATTGCATTTCCCCCTATTAAATACATTAGCTCTTTATTATTATTTGTTTTAAACCGATAACATGTGCCATGCCCGCCGTACGTACAACGCCACAATCGTATTTTGTCGTATCGCTATCGCGATACAGGCCTTTTATTGACATTTATCGTTACCAAACGTTGACGACTTAGGGTTTATTTTCTGCAAAGTATATGTTTTCTCGATTTCTGAGGGATATCACTCTGAAAGGTACTCATTCAAGACTTGCCAAGTAAAGAAATTAAACTCTCGAGACAAGTCAAACTAAGGTAAGATAAAATAAAATCACTTTTTACTTTACATCTTTCAGAAGAAGTTTCCATGCAAATCCAGCTAACCCGACGACTACGGACTAGCACTTGCTTGACCATTTGCCTTGTACTTGTAGAAGTAGAACTTAGAAGTATCTTTGACTTGCTCGATTTTATGATGGCCCGCTATTCCTTGTCACGTGCCTTCTATCGAATCACACATGGTGATAATGGATGATAGTGGATGATGATGGCGATGGTGGTGGTGGTGGTGGTAGTGGTGCACGGTGCCTGTGGTGGGCACTGGTGGCGGTGGTGTTCTGTTGGTGGTGGTGGTGGTGTTGACTGTTGGTGGTGGTGATGATGGTAATGATGAGGATGAGGATGGTGATGATGATCGATAATGAGGAATGATGGACGGTGGATGATGATGGATATGATGATTATGATGATGATGATGATGGTGACAGTGACGGTAACGGTGGTGGTGGTGGTGGTGTTGGTGATGAGGGTGATGATGGTGCATGACGATGATGATGGATGATTAGGGACAATGATGGGCGCTAATGTGCTTTCGTACTCCTTTTCCTAACCCTAACCCTAACCCTAACCCTAACCCTAACGGCTACGTGTTAGGGAATAGGGTTAGGGTTAGGGTTAGGGTTAGGGTTAGGGTTAGGAAAAGGAGTACGAAAGCACATTAGCGCCCAATGATGGACATCAATGGAAGATGATGGATGACGATGGTGAGGATGATGATGATGATGATTTATGATGATACTAATGATGTCCATGAGGAGGATGCAGTCTGGAACTCTGCTAAGTTACCAGAGAGTGCATTGAGTTGATCACTTGTCAAAGACAATGGCCCGAATTCTCATCAGTGGCTCAACTTGAGCCCAGTCTAAAAATACAAAGACTACCGGTAACCAGTTAAACCAGTTTGCACCTGCAGACCCATTGTCTTGTTGCTATTTGCCACTGGAGATATTCTAATCGTTTCTTTTTATTATCCAGTCAATCCCTTGAGTTCTGTTTATAGACATCAGGACAATGGGCCGTTTGAAATTCAGTCATGGTATAGTCGGTCATCAGCCAAATTGCGTCCTGGATCATCCAGGACATTGTATTGCTGGTGACCAGTTATACTATGACTAAATTTCAAAGGGCCCATTGTCCTGATGCATGTAAGCAGAACTCAAGGGAATAGGGATTGACTGGATAATGAAAGGAATCAATTAGAATAACTCTGGTGGTGAATAGCAACAAGACAATAAGTCTGCAGACCTGTGCAAAATGGTTAATTGGTTACTGGTAGTCTTTGTCGGCCATGCTCAAGTTGAGCCACTGATGAGAATTCAGGCCAATGGGATCAATCCTTGATCATGATTGTCACTATTTTACAATCTCCATCATCTTTTATGTGTGTATTAATTACCATAAATAACAGTTAGCATAGCTAATCCTTGTTCTTTATTATGTCGGCTTTAATTGGATCAAGATGGATCAAATTTTCTTGAAATACATTGTATAACACCCCCCTTGGGAAGGATCTCACTTGCGAACTTAATAGCCATGGTTGCTTTGGGAGGCATGTCCTACATGCTAATCGTTCCTGACTTGGGTACACATTATCCATTCATGCATGTCAATTAACTTGAACTGTGCCTTTGAATTTGGTCTGATGAAAGTAATTCCTCTATTGACCAGGGGGGCTACATGCGCGTGCAGACTCAGTATAACTTCTGAGGAAGGACATAGAAGATGTCCGAAATGTCAGGTCAAAATAGTGAGTTGATTGTGTAAAAATAATTTAACCTGTTCCCTATAAGTTTGTTGAAATCCCCGTAGACTTTGTACACAACCCACTCGGTTCCCGTGGTCAAGGGGTTAAAATGTATTTAGAAATACCTTGCAGTAGTTATGTACCATGTTGAAAAGTATATGTGGTAAAAGTGGACATACCTGGTAGTATGCTGGGACACATTGTCCATGCATGCTTGCATGCCGATGAACTAGAACTGTCCCTTTGAATTCAGCCTAATTGAAAACGTTGTTTTATAATGGCAATGTTACATAGTGGGAAATTCCCTTTAAGAAATACCTTGGTGTGGTTATGTACAATGTGCATTGAAGTTTATGATAAAGTAGTGGATTTATACTTGCCTGCTAATACGTTGTGCACAGCACTTGGGACAGGTTCCCACAGCTGGTCGGTTCGCACCCAGTCACCAACCAGCTGCATGATATGGCTGGTTGCAGGCTAGGCAGGGCCATTTTTTTTTTTTTTTTTTTTTTTTTTGTAGTCTTCTCTATCCAGGTTAGCCTCTTCAGTGCTCGTTTTGCTCTGTTCTCCCAGAGGGACCTGCATCTAATATTACTTTGTACAACTCGGCCATTTGATACACTTCTGCACTATATTGTGCACTTTCTCCACTCCCTGGGGAGCATTCCAGCTGGTGCTACTTTATAGTGCACTCATACTTTTGACACCCTCATGCATGCCAGTAGAGTGAAGCAATTCATGGGCTCCGTTGCAGAAAGAGAAAGAATCAATTGTAAGTTGCAATTAATTGCAAGTCAGAAAATTGGCGCATTTCAATCAATCAGATTTGCAGAAAGAGATAGAATCAATTGTAAGTTGTAATTAATGTAAGTCAGATAATTGGCGCATTTCAACCAATCAGATTTGTGCATTTTGTCACATGATCTGACTTACAATTAATTGCAACTTTACATTTGATTACATCTCTTTCTGCAATGGGGCCCAGGAAGGCTAAAAGTGCATGATACATTAGGTCATCCTCCCAGCAGAGAAAATACACCTAACAACACCCAGGGATCTACAAAGCCCACTTGCCCTCTCGCCCCAGAGTGATTAGAACATGTGGAATGGCAAGGAAACATTGCCTGTTTAGGCAAGTGATTTTAATGTTGCCTAGTCAAAAACGGAAATTCTGACGTAAGGAATATTATTAAAGGGATCTAGTAACTTTGTTGAGATGTGCAAAAACTGATGAATGGTTGATGCAATGTATACTGTTGTTATCTCATATGTCCTCAGGGTATTGTGTGAAAATTTCAGGTCAAATGGACAATGTATGGCCAAGTAATGAGCGAAAATGCAAAGTGATATTGGGTGATATTCACCAACTCACTGCATTCACTTTGTACAGGGATGAAAATCTCGCCCGGAGATTTTCTTATCTAAATACTTCAATCATATCTTTGTAATGAAAGGGAAATTTGAAAAACCGAAAGCTGTCCCATGATTTTATTGTTAATACGAATACAACAAGGTATAAAGGAACCGCTAGAATTACAATTTTATTTTGAGGATTTGGACAATGTTACTAAGTCCCTTTAAGAGTCATGCAACATTTGCTCTAACTGTTACATTACAATACATGTTTTGGATTCTGCAGCCTTCATATTGACTATTATTAATTTAGGACAAAATTGGCATTTTTAATCTAGTTATTACCTTAAAGTTTTGGGCAAGTGGCGCTGTCAAACTCAAAGGGCAAGCACACTCATGATCTACTTGCTCAAAGGGTATTCAAGGAACTGTAGTAGCACCAAATCATGTTTTGCTGTACTCTTAGATGGGGCCCCCTGTTATGGTTTCAGTGCAAATGGCAGTGTACTTGAAAATGTATCGATCTAGAATATTATTAACCACTGCAAGCATCGAAAGCTCAGCCCTTCTTGATTACAAGTCTACAAGAATACAAGTGATTCTAGTTATATGACACATCAATATCCTCTAGTCTAGATTGGATATATAAATAACCCGGATCAGATAAGGAGGGCATATCGGAAGTAATGATGAATAACATAACACCATAACACCATAACCATATTGTGCCTCATCTTACCATGTTCCTTCCTTATTGTAAGATAACATAATCTTTTTAACGGAGACAGGCTTTAGGTGCTTCCTGCCAATGGTGACAATAGAAGCATTATCTGCTGTAAGAGTGTATTGATGCATTTAAAGATATATTCAGCAAAGACATGGGACAGTAAATAGACCTATTCTCTTATATTATTTGCTTTACAATAGTTCAAAGTAGTTTTATTCATTCCTTCATATCTCCGTAAAAAAGACCCACATTTGTTTGAAAAAATAAAAAGTTTTAAAATGACCCGTTTCTGTTGCCATGGAAACTATAATTGCCTTTCACACATCATGCGAGAGTTCGAGAACCTGTGAGGATTCATATAACCCTTTCACAGAACTAGTCCAAATATGACTGTCAAAGGACTATCACTGGATGGATTCGCGAAATAAATGATTAACAACAGAAAACTAGAATATCAAGTTCAAGAATATGTATGGAGAGAGGAAGGATGAGGGAAGGGGGAGAGAAATGGGGAAAGAGGGGGAGGGGGAGGGGCAGTGAGGGGGATACTGACAAGGAGGGGGAGAGGAAGTGAGAAAGAGAGAATTGAAAAGACCTTTTCCTGCAAGAACTAGAAAATAAATCAAGAAAATAGTACGTGCCTCAGGAAGAGGGGAGGGGGAGCAAAGCAAGCTCTTTACCACAATTAGGTTAACGATATTACAAATATCCGCACAAGCTACATTCCAGCATCCTGTTGCTGTTGGGCTGTTGGGCAAACCTTCATGAGGGTAGCTTGCCGATTGGTCTACACCCATTTGGTCTGCTTCCATTTTGTCTACGAGAAAAATCACAATTCAGGGACTTTTGATTACGATTAGAGATTAGGATTATGGTTTGGGGTTTGGATTAGGTTTAGGGTTAGGTTTTGGGTTTGGGATTGAGTTTGGAGTTGGGGGAAATGGAAATGAAAGGCATCTGGTGGTAGACCAAATGAGTTGTAGACCAACTGAGTGTAGACCAAGCGAACATGAACCCTTTTATGAGTGATGCATGTTTGCCAAGATCTAAATCAGTGTCAGTTACATTCTGCTGAGGCGTTGCTAAGTTTGTTTCGCGCGCGCACACAAAGTTCCCTCAGTATTTTGGTCGGCAAAGAGGTTTTGCTAATTCGCTGTGGCAGCAACTGAAAGGTCGTGAGATGTTCAGTACAGATCGTCGTCCACCTGCTATATATTTTGGAATAGATCTTGACTTGTAGAGAAGTAAATGGTCCTCAGAGAATTGAACCTCCTTTATTATTTCCTCTGGGGGTGTGTAACGTGGACGATTCTTGGTTTTGATTATGGATTATTTTTAAATTTGAAATTGGGTAAATAGAGTCTTCCTTGTCTGAAAATGTCAAAAGGTATAAATCTGTGGATTTGTGCACGTATCAGAGCTGTGTAGGAAGGGGAAGGCTAAACATTTCATGTTGTACAGAAAGTAACTTCTAGAAAAAAAAGTACCCAATTGATACAAAACCTAAAAAGGTCTATGCACAGGTATGTATTTAAGCAGCATGTGGTTGAAATAAGAATACTTTTAGCTATTTGTTTCCAAGTAATTCATCATTAGCTATGATATAATATGTAAAGAACTGTAATTTATGTTCAATCTGACAGAGGACGTCAGTGTGTGTTTCTGCAGTTCAAGTATATTTGCTTTGTGAATAATATTGCTCTGCTGCTAATTTTTCATACCCCAACAAAGATATCAAATTCCCATTAACACTTTCCCTATATAACCCCTAATCTTAATCCTAATCCTAAACCTTATCCTAACTCGGGAAAGTACCAACAAAGAAACAAAGTAATGATTTACTAGGAAACAGGGTACTCAAGATAGTACTCCTGTATAATCTCTACTTGCAAAATCTAGTAGGATATTTGGTTAAAGTACATGTAGGTCTCAAAGGAACTTTACTTGCTAACTTTATTATCTTGTGCAAATACATTAGTTGGGTTGGCGAATTATATTTCAGTTTTGAAAGTTGTCTATGCCATCTTATTACCATCTATTCCCGTATATCTGGCCTTTTTAGCTCAGCAATGGCTGCATCCATTTGATTTGTTTGTTTCCAATCTGTCCTCATCAAATATCTCCGCTCATTTGTTCTTCGATCCACCTATTTTTTTCATCTTGTGCCTCAAAGCCTTTTACGAAAAAATGGCAGAAAGCGTTAACGTGTCGTAGAGGAAGAATGAGGAAGGAAAAGAAGAATTTAATAGGAACATAGCTGACTCGTCACGTACAGAAATTTGCACAGGTTACCTCTTGTATATTTAAGTAATGATAGAGCACACGTCAAAAACGCATTTTGCATTCGTTCTCGTGCCTGGTCGAACTGCATCAGTCAATACTTGTGTAGATCTTGCTGCTAGTTCCAAGCAAATATGGCCTTGAATTTCAAAAAAGCAAATTTCACTTTCTCAGAAAATATTCTGTAAAAAGAAAAATAAGGAAAAAAATGTTCTGTTTCTTCTACCAGCAAATATTGCGAAAGCCACATTGGCGGATTTGTATGTTGAGTTAACCCGTTTAATACGGTTGATTTTGGTATTACATTCATTCTCCATAGACCCTAATCTTAGAATTTTCAGGACCAGTCCTGAATGAGTTAAGGAGAGGGAGAAAAAAAAACCATGAATGGCCAGTTTCTTTTTCTAGCAAATATTGCGAGAGCCACAAATGTTCGGGCTCTGTGTTGAGTCAACTGGAGGTGCGTCAATATGGTTTTAGTCGGGGGAACGAGCGCTAGCTGGTCCTGCTTGTAGGGGAGGTTATTAACACTCTGAGTGCCATGGTCGACTCTAGTTACAAAAATCATACAATCAGAGCTATTGATTTGTACCTAATTCTTGCATACACTCGATAAGTTTTGAATTAATTGTTTAGACGTCTTTTACTTCTTACCAAGCTTATATTCATAGACAGCTGAATTGTGATTCACCTTTCTGTTTAAGCTTGTTGTAATAAATTGGTCCATTAAAGTTGTTTCTTACAACCTGAGTGGCACCCAGAGTGTTAACCCATTGCTTATAGGAACCTGATACAGCATGTAGTAAGTTAATGGGTATTACAGTTCCTTGTCCTGTAGACAAGTTAAATTGCTTGGGAAAAGAATAAGAAGTATCGAACGAACATATTAATGAAAAAGTGATATTTGAAACTCTAATCATACAAATATCATCGTAATATTCTTCTGATTGATGTGTGAATGATTCATAGAAAAAGATTACTGTTAAGCTAGATTGAAAAAAAGGTGAAAATTTATGAAAGATTTTATCACCTAAGTACTGCTTATTGATTTAGACGACAATCTGAAAGCGTTCTGGAATGCTTTTCATTCAATCATAACATAAGATCTCCATAATTAGGGAGAACATTTGAAGAAAATAAATACATTTTAAGGAAAAAGAAGTGTGGAAGATCCAAGTGATTTTTATTGAATTTGACCAAGGTAATAGATCACTTTAATGAGATCACTTTAATTATGAAGTAAAATTACCACTTATTAAAAATCCATGACTTGAACTAGATACATACACTAAAATAGATATTGTTATCATTGCAGGTACCTCTAACTTTATCAATAAGGCCAATTACTTTACATTTTTTAATGCTTCTTTACTATCACATTTCTGAGTAGGAATACAAGAAAAATTTCACAGAAATCCATGATTTAATTTTAAGTAAAAAATGTGTTGTTGCCAACATTATTTATTCATTGGAAAATGCTATTGATTTAAATAGACAACTTTAATTCCATATGAGATTCTTTCATGGACTTGACTAGATTGCAGTTCTAGCATGCACAAAACAACCAATTAATTACGAGCCAGTTGCATTATGTATGAAGTTACAATTATCAGATCTACATACATGTACTTAACCTAAATTGTTATTACAATTTGTTGAAATATGTGGGTAGGCAGATAATGGTTTCATATTGAATACATGGGTTAAATGATAGTGTTGATAACCAGTATAATTAGTAATAAACTATAATTACAAACTTTTCAAGGGTAACCCATTTTTGTTGTTGCAATTTTGTAGGCTAATTTTTTGCTAGAGTGTGACAGAATAGATGTATTGATGTTCGCAATACACAATTTTACAAATGATCACTGCTTTTCTGTGTTGATTATGCACATATTTAGATGCATAACCATTTGGATTTTGTAAGGTTTGGTTAGGCTGAGCTTTAGTAACCAAAACCGGGAACAATAATATTACAAACTAATAGTTATAACTCCACCATGCTCGAAAGGTATAGAAATTTACAAACGACTAAGTAAAAAGCCTGTTATTAAAAAAGAGCCATTAAAACACAAGAGGGCACTCTCTAAAAAGCATTGGTTTCAACCATTTTCATACAAAATTATGCATACATGTTGTTGAAATAATGATTAAATAGAAAAGATCATCAACTATTTAAAGACCTCTTTTGAACATTTTTGAAAAAGTGTAAGCATTTTTTAAATTAAAAAAAATATCATTGAATAAATCTGGGGCCCAGATTTATGCATATCGGATATATTTATTGATATTTCAGCAGTTTCTGAATCGATTTTTATTAAATAAAGTTTATTCTGTCATTAAAAGTGTATGCTCTTTCAAATTTTACATGCAGTTTTTCATTATCTCACAAAAAAAATTATTTTGTGCAGTGCCCTCTATACCAAAACTGAACTACCCCTTTAAAGATTATAATTTGGCAACACAACTTTTCAAGTTACAATATCTTGAATCCATTATAAATTTGTTATTCATTTCATATCTATAGGTATCGGTCATCACTCACTCGGGCTCAAGCTTACTCAAGCTTGTCTTTCGCTAATTCATGTGGTAAAAATTGGCTTTACCAGATAACATTTTACCCACTCAGAACTGGCTTGTTGTACAATTTGAGTCAACTAGTGTCAATGATGTAATCTCCCGTTCCCTTTGAGTTTCTGAAATCCCCATAGACTTTGTAAACAAGGGGTTAATACACATTCTCCATAGACCCAGACTTGATATTGAATTGAATTTAATTGAATTTATTTCAAATTTGCATTAAAAACATGAACATACAGGTCATTACCGTAATAAAATACTAGCATAACAAATAAGAACAAAATATGTAACATCAGTGAAAACAAAGAACACATACAATGACACCGACAATATGTACATGTGGGGATATAAAAATATGAATTACAAGCATAATCCCCCTGATCTTGGGCTTGAGCTTGGGCTTGGGCTTAATCTACAATGGGTTAATTAATAGCAATTGCAAACTCTTGTGGCTTGAGAATATGCACAATGAATAACCCCTCCCTTGAGTGTGATGTGGTAGAAAGTGCTTGGTGTTCAGGTCTTGCACTTTTAATAGAGTGTGCTTTCCTGTAGATCAGATCATCTTGATCTTGATCCATGGTAGGCTCTGATTGAGAAATCTTAAAAAGGTTTTTAAGGCAACACAAATCCAAAATTTATATTAAATAAGTTCAGTTGGGTAGCCAGGAATTATCCAAGGGAGAGGAGGGGGGGGGGGGGTCTTGAACTTGCAAGTACTGAAGTGAGAGCAGTGCTCATTGGGTGGGGTCCAGGGGACAGAGCCCCCCCCCCCCCCCCCCACCCCCTCCCCCCCCCCCCCCCCAAAAAAAGAAAGCTTTTGGATTTCAGCTTATCAAAAGAGGCCTGATTCAAAAGCCCCAAATATAAAAACTACTGGCCAACAAGCTAGCAACAAGCAAACACAAACAGCCTGAAAGGGGGGAGGGGGGGGGGGGGGGGGGGGGGGGGGCAACCCTCTCTCTCGCTACTGAATAAGTTGGTGCCTGGCAAGATAAAATCAAGGATAGCTTTGTTTTTTTCTGACTTACCGGATGTCATACTTTAGTTGCTCATGAATGACTAAAATGTTCTTCCTCATGTTTTATTGCTCCATTATACAAAGAACTTGTTCCCATTTTTTAATGTAAATATATTCCCCCTTTTAATGCCATTGTTGTAGATCATATCATTTTAGTCTCTTTTTAAAGTGTAGTTCTATTATAAAATTAATATTTTGAAAGTATATTTTTATCTTGATGTGGACCCCTGTGAAAAAGTCCCAAAGTTTAAAGCTGATAAGGGCAATCCATTATTCAATAACATAATCAATAGAAATTGAACAAAATATAATTCAGGTCTTTTAATTGTGATTATAACCATAATCAGTAACTTGATGAAGTTTGTATAATAAAGGATAGTTATTTTACTTTTGTTCTTGTTTGTATTTTCTTTATTGAACATATTCCTTGATTAGTACTTTTGGCCAAAATCTCTACTAGATAAAAAAAGAAAAAAAAAAGAAAAAAAGAAAAAAAAAGAAACAAGAAATGTAGAAATTGTGTGTTATTCATTTTTTTTTTTTTGCCATAGGGCAAGGTAATCCTTGATTAGTAATATAGGCAATAATCCTTCTTCCTTTATATAAAACAAAAACAAAAACAATACATTCAGAAGCACAATAGGCCTAGATCAGGCTCTGAGAGTACAGTCTATGTACGTCATACAGTCTGCCAGACATGAGTGAAATAGTTCTTTGAACCCTTATGCAATTAAAGTAAAAAAGGAAGAAAAAAGGAAGAATGGTGCCAGGGATGTCAATTCCCTGGTGGTATAGACCTCTTCTTCCCTCTCTTCATGGCACAGTATTAACTGGATAGCTTAACCCCTTCAAGACCATCCAATTTTGATATGATATGCAGTTACATGCATTTTTCCAGAGACCCTAACCAGACATTGACACCAGTCCTGGAATATTGACCCAGTCCACAACTGGTAGATACATACTTCCCTTTTTGGCAATCTTGGCCCCATTGCAGAAAGAGATACAATTGATTGTACAATTGATTGTAAGTTACAATTAATTGTAAGTCAGAAAATTTGCAAGTTTCATCCAATCAAATTTGCGCATTTAGAAAACATGATCTGACTTACAATTGATTGTAACCAAGCAGTTACAATTAATTGTAAGTCAGAACATTTGCGCGTTTCAACCAATTAAATTTGCGCATTGAGAACACGTGATCTGACTTACAATTAATTGTTACTTACAATCGATTGTATCTCTTTCTGAAACAGGGCCCAGATCTGTTAGGCTGCATAGACATTCAATTCAATTTTTATATTTTGCCATTCCTCATATAGGATCCATCAGGTTCCAGTAGGTAGCTGGTTACCCTGTTCCCTCCTGGATGTTGCAATCCATGCCATATTAGGATCCACCAGGTTCCCATGGCAAAGGGTTAGACTAGACCTGGGCTTGCCACATCCTGTGGTAGGAGGCATAATCAAAATGCATCATATGATAAGCCTCCACACTAACTTTCTTTTCTCCTGGCCCATTTGGGTAAGTAAAATCAGGAATGATGACATTTACTTGCCCGATCAGAAAATGTACCTGCCTCCTCAAAACAATGAGAAGCATATAGTTCTCTGATTGCTTCTAGATGAGATTTACAAGTAAGGACCAATATTTGTCCCTTATAGTTGAACAGAAATATTAGTTGCCCTATTAGGCAACCAACTAGACCATTTATGAAATCAAACTTGCCTGACTTTAATTGTGTCGAACCCTGCATAAGGGCAAGGGCTCTGTTTGCATGTGGACCCGAGACCTTTCTGAATTTTGTATTATTATTATTATTATTATTATTAAATTTTTTTTTTTGGGGGGGGGTGGGGGGTGTGTGTACACACCCAACGCACCCCCCCCCCCCCTTTGCACAGTTGATACTTCTTTATAAAGGCGAATTTAATTTAAACATGATGTTAGGGCGTATAAAATGTACATTCTTAAAGTGATCTATTAACTTCAAAATATTTTTCCAAAAGTGATATTTGAGACTTCAATCATATACCAATATCGTCCTCGTAAGCAATTTTGAATGATGTGTGAAAATTTCATTAAAAAAATGTTTTTTACCTAGTGTAAAAAAGTGAAAATAGATACTGTGCAAGTTACAAGAGCAATGTGAAAACTCCAAGTTAATTTGGTGGAATTTGTCAAAGATAGTGGATCACTTTAATACTTTTTATAACATTGGCTCCCATAAAACTTATGAAACGTCTATTTGAACTAGATATGTAATGAATTCTATTTTTTATTATTTGTAAACTTGTTTTGATGTGATTTAAGTAGATATTGCCTAAAGAAATTTCCAGGATATGCTTTCAGTGATAGCAGTCTTGGAAATTAAATAAATCCTGAACCGGTTAAGCAAATATTTTTGGGTGTGCGACCCAAATTTCAGAAGTTATTAGACATCATAATCTACCTAATCGACACTTGATTGGGCACGTTTCACAGTTCTGGCACCAAATTGCAGATAACTAACCCACTTTCAGCTGACTCGATTACTTACTTAGAGGGGTTGTCGGGGTTATGCAAGCTTTTGCAAGTTTTTGGAGAAGTTTCCCATAGAAAGATTATGGTGACTTTAACACCCTATGACAATATTTTGAATCGCTTTTTATTTAAAAAAAAATGAAAACGAGCAAAGAAAATTAGGCTTCTCCGGTTTTGGTTGAATAAATTAAAAATCTAACCCCTATTTGAAGCAAATCGTTCTTATCTGGAAAGCCAAATTTAATGTTCTTTCATATAGAATCAAATACAAAAAGTAAACACTCATGAATATTTTCTCAGAAAGGACCAAAACTCAATTATCTCTTGAATAAACATGTTAACCACCTCACTACCATAGACACCTTTTGCATGAATTAATGTAATGAAAGTAGTGTCCCTTCCTAAGTTCCTTCAGAGAGGTTTATCACTGTAAATATAGAATAATTCATGGTTCGTGTTTTCTCTTTTGTACCAATCTAGTGTTATAATCACACATTATTTAATGGTTAATGTATATTGCTTTCCATTAGATTTTTTCACTATGACTTTTTTCAATTTTAACCCATTGCTTACGGGAACCGGGTGGGCTATGTACAAACGTCTATGGGAATTTTGGAATCTCAAAGTGAACGGGTTAAGGAGCCTTTAAAAATGGTACTCTTGAAATAAGAATTTAATAGAAATTTAAAAATTCTATCTTTATTTTTAGTAGTTGCTAAAATGTACATAATGGTAAATTGGTAACATGCAGAACCCATCTAGGCTATTTATAGATAGATTTATATCTGTACACTGCCCTATACACCGTGTCCCAGAAAAAACGAAACCGGGTTTCATGGCAGAAATTTTCTGTCATAAAGAATAATTTAATTGATGATATATATATGCCTGGAAAGCTCTGTGTCTCTTCTTCATTTGATGTGCAACTTATGGCACATACTTCAAGCATGACTGAATTAGAACAATGGAAAGGTGGTGTTACCAATATTCAATTTGCACGCATAAATTTGAAGTTTGGGTGAGTTTTAAGAGTTGTAAACGTACTTATTTTTAAAAAGGACAAAACACCACATAAAAGTTCCATATTTGTATCTTTTACATGACACCTCATGCTAAAAAAATAAATGATTTATGCCAGAGAACGAGTACAATGAAAACATGTCTGATTTCTGCCGAATGAGTGAAAGTTGAGTAAAGAAGTCGCTCAGCTTCCTGACTAGCAGCTGACAATGGACTTTGATGCATGAGTGAATTTACACAAACATGGGGATCAGGAAACAGGCTATATCAGGAAAGTTATTCATTTGGGCTGGAATCAAGCATGTTTTCATTGTATTCGTTCTCTGGCATATATAATTTATTTTTTAATCATGAGGTGTCATATAAAAGATAAAAATATGAATTTTCATGCGGTGTCTGTCCTTTTTCAAAATAAGTACGTTTACTACTCTTAAAACTCTACCCAAAACATCACCCAAACTTGCAATTTCTGCGCGCAAATTGAATTTTGTGTAACACCACCTTCTATCGTTCTAATTCAGTCATGCGTAAATTATGTGCATAAGTTGTATATCAAATAAAAGAGGAGACACATAGCTTTTCAGACATATATATATCATCAAGGAAATTATTCATTATAACATAAAATTTCTGCCATGAACCCGGTTTCGTTTTTTCTGGGACACGGTGTACAATAAAAGACAAATACTGTACTACACATATACGGTACATATAGCATACTTTCCCTGTGCCCATAAGGCCTATCTGAAAATACAAAATTAAGGATATTGGATTTTTGTTGTCATACGTGCGCGCCTAGCAGACGTTATATCCTTGGAAGTCATAGTAATCAAGGGCACGAGGCAGCAATTTTGTTCAAATTCTGAACCAATTTGTCTGGGCTAAATTTGGTGACCTACCTTCGTGTACATAGGCCTAAACTCGTACATTTCGCTTGGAGTACTGCAGATTGAGGGAGAAGTTGAGAAGAGATAGGAAGACAGGGGGAGGGATAGAGAGAGAGAGAGGTTGGGGAAGAGGCGAGAGGGGAAGAAGAAGAGAGGAAAATGGAGAAAGAAAGGAACTGGGGGGGGGGGGAAGTTGGAGGAAGATCAAGATAGAGATTAAAAGAGGGGGTGGAGGGGAGAGTTGGAGGAAGAGTAAGATAGAGATACATGGGGTAGTAGGGGGAGAGATAGACAGTAAATAGAGAATTAAAAAGGGGAGGAAAGAGCCAGTAGAGAGGGAAGGAGGGGGGGAGGGAGGGGGCGGGGGGGGGGGGGGGGGGGGGGAGGATGCATATAGAGGGAAAGATAAGGGAGTGAGAGATAGTAGAGGAAAGGAAAGGGATACTGTTAAGGGGAGGGAGACAAGAGAAGAGAGGGGGATGGGTTGATGGAGAGGGATAGAGAATGTACATTATAGAGTCATTAGGGAAGGGGAGAGTGAGGAGAGGGGACGGATATGAAAAGAGCTTTAGAGAGGGGGTACGGGAATATGGGAGAGATAGTCAATTGAGATTTAGGGATGGGGTGATGGAGGGGGAGAGGTAGCTAGGAAAAGAGATATTGGATCTGAGCGAGTAAGGAGGAGAGAGGGTTAGCAAGATAGAGAGGGTGCAGGAATAGGAGAGAGAGAGGGGGATAGTTAACAGATTTTTAGGGGAGGGGAGAGAAAGGTGGAGGGGTTGGGAGAAAGATGAAAAGAGAGGGGCAGTGATTGAGAGAGTACTGGCAAAACTAAGGTAATTGGCCTAGTAAGCCCTGGATATTATTAAGATTATGTATGTGCATGCTTAACCGACAACGAAGGACGATCTCAGACCAGGATTTAGAAAGAGCATGGTGTAATGTCAAAAGCGTCCTTGCTAAAGACTTGTTAACCCTTTGAAGTCTGTAGATAAATTGCAGATTCTGTATTATGCAATCACAATGATATTTTAAAATGTTCTTCATATTTTTATTTTTTTGCAGGTAATTGAGTGTATCTGTGTGTAAGCAAAAATAATAAATAGAGAGAAAAAAACCTGCTGAAATTCATGTTGCTAAGGTTTTAGAGAAATAGAGAATATTGATTACATATGATTTAAATGATCTTTGGCAAGTTTGTGAGTGTGAATTTAATCCCTGTTTGAGCATATATCATGGACTGTACTATAGAGGAGAAAATATGGAAGTCGAGTTTGTTTTCGATATTGCAACCACTCAAGGTTTGGTGACATCTTGATTACATTTGATTTGAATGATATTTGCAAGTAGCTGAAAGTCTTTTTTTGGCAGCCATTGAACATTTATTGACTCCCTGTAAATGTGAATTATATTTTGCAAGTTAGTGAGTGTGAGTGCATTCATTTGTGAGCATTTCAGTTTCATAATTATGTTCAAATGTTCTTTCTTTTTTCCCTTTTTTTTCCCCCTTCTTTTTTGTGTGAAGATGAGTTTACTGCACCCTGAGCACCTTGAAAAAGGTGGAATTGGTGCATTAGAAGACTTCTTTATTATTATTTTATTATTTGCTGGACTGAAATATCTAGAGCAAAAAAAATAGAAGTCAAGTACACTCAAGTTTGTTTTTCGTAATTGTACCCACTCAAGGCTTTTTAACTCTTTGTAGAAGTAGAATGTATTGATTACATTTGATGTTAATGATATTTGGCAAGTTAGTGAGTGTGAATGTATCCAATTCACTTTAATTAATTTTAATTTTAGTTTCTTGAAAAATTCTGAATAAAACATCTGAATACTTTACAATGTACAAATTCAAAAATAATATAGTAAAAAATAAAGAATACCTAAAATTTGTTTATATAAGTTATTCAAAATTAGTGACTTTTATCACCTGCCAACTATAGAGTTGAAACATAATTGCAATTAAAAGACCAAAGAAATTCATAGACGTCCCAAATAATCATTGAATAAAAACAGTACAAATCAATTCACGAAGAAAGCAGTCAAAATGGCACATTTGATGGAGCACTTTTGAAGGGCAACCTGCATAGGTGAGCACACTCCAAAAAGAAAAAAAGCTGAAAGTCAAGTTTGTTTTTGGATATTGCAACCACTCAAGGTGTATTGACATCTTGTGGAAGTGGAATATTTGAACTGGGTGATCGTTTGTTTGTTGCCATCAAATATGTTTTTCACACCCCATGTTTAGTTTTTGAAAATACAAATCCTTCCGAAAATGTATTTCAAACAGAAAGGGCCTTCAAATTGTCTTTATACTTTTTAAGTACAAGGTCATTTGTGTCAGAAAGGTTACCTGTTCTTTCTGAAATAACAGAAATCGTCTCTGATGTTCTTCTTCATTCAAGTTTAAATTAGAGCAATGAATATAATGAGGAAATGAATATCAGGGTCAAAAATACTTTTTATTTCACGAGGGCTATTTTTTTACTTTAGAAAGAAAGATCACCCCCGTGAAAATGTTCATGATGACGGCTGTTTTGGGGCTCACAGGTTTTTTTAAATGTTGTATTTATTTGTTTTAATTTTTGTTTTTATATTTATGTTTCAGACTCAGACAGTGTAATCAATTATTATAAACTAAGACAAGCATTCTCGGTCAAATAAAAAAGAGCATTTTGCACGCGTTGGACTAACTAATAATCGTTATAAAACAGCGAGGGTGATTTTGTTGAATGATTTAATTTTGTTGCCCCCATGTTTTGGCTCACGGGGCGATTTTAAAGGTCACAGGGGCAAATCGCCCTTTGTCCCCATGTATGTTTTTGGCTGGGACATATAATTTGATGAACACGATTAAATTGTGAGGCTTGTTGCATACATTGGTTTTACACCATGCCACAATTTCAGTTGTACAGTGCACTGCACAAAATACAATTTCATACATGTCATGAGTGTTAGCATGACACAACATCTATCTATCTACAGAGTGAGTCAGAAAAAATGTCCCATCTTTTAAAAGTTGTCTTGTTTGAAGTATGAACATTTAATCATGGATTTTATGATATGTCTTGGTAGAGTTATCCTCCCAGCATATCTCTGCACGCATGACTGAACATCAGACAATCTTTAGAAGACTGCAAATTGTGAAAGAATTTATAACCTTTACTGCTGGGACACCGAACATAGGGATAACGGCGGCATAACCCTTGCAAAAATTATGTTACACTCTAAGTTCTTGCATACTTGGTGACCAAAAATGATATCTGTTGCGGGGTGAACTGAGGACGAACCATAATTCCAGTACTTGTCCTACTCAAACAGGGCTCAACATAATTAACTGCTGCCAAATCAGGCAAGCCCTTTGGTGGCAAGTACAGCACAAGCACAGATATCCATTGTAAATTGCCATTGTTAGTCAACAAAAGACATAAACGAGATTAATTGATATTGTTATTGTACCAATGTATTGAGATAGCACATTGGATTTATGTGCACTTGATGATGATGATGATGATGGTGAATGGGTTAGGGGAAAGATTGTAAGGGAATTGCCGCTTAAATATTCTGCAATCTTGTTAAAAATCAATGCTTAATCAGAAAAGGGGAAATGTTAACACTGCATTATGAAACAATTTTTTACTGTGCGTGTATGTGTGGGTGTGCGTGGGTGTGTTTCTGTCTGTCTGAGTGTCTTTGTTCAAAACACTGTTTTATTCCTCACCCAACCACTTGACGCAAGTGAGATTTTGCAGTCTTTTAAAGATTGTCTTTTGTTCAGTCATGCGTGCAGAGATTTAAATGAAAAGGGTACCGAGATATGCTGGGAGGATAACTCTACCAAGACATATCATAAAACCCATGATTAAATGTTCATACTTCAAACAAGACAACTTTTAAAAGATGGGACATTTTTTCTGACTCACTCTGTATAGTCATTTTATTATGCCTGACTGTTTTGAAATATTCCAGATTTTGATATTTTTCAGGTATGATAAAGGATTAAAGGGAAATATTAAAAATTGCCATGCTTTGAGATACAATACACAGTAGTTCACCATTTTAACTATTAAAGGAGAAATTCAAAGGGAATAGAATCAAGTTATTATGGTTTATTTTATGATAGAATGAGTTATTAAAGCAATTTGTGCAGTTAACAAGTCATGAAAGTGTTCAGTTTCATGTTTTATGAAAATAAAATTTTAGTGAATTGACCCTCCCCTTTACCATGAAATCGGCACAGCAAAGTGGCTCTGTGCGTGACGTAAGAGCCGGGCTTTGCGCTCCCGACAGCTCTAGCTCGAACGGCGATCTACACGCAAATGTTCATAGAGTGGACGCAGTTCTACTCTCTCAAAACGATTAAATATTGCCTGAATAATCAATATCTGACACACAGTTGTCCTCCCATGTCCTGAAACATATCCTAATGTCAATATTCATGTCATTATTGGCATTGAAAAAGTGTCAATCTCCGTAAAATAACTGTTTACAACTCACCATTTTGCCGAATTGTTGTTCATATGTACACGGAGATAGTATGAAAAACAAATCTATTATAGCTGTGTTTCAAAACAAAATTACCTAGTAGAATCATGTTCCGAGCTAGAATTGCCTTTGTTATAACAATATATAATATTTCTTATCCATTTCAATATGTCAATAACTGGTATAATTACATAGAATAGTGTATTTCTCACCGTTTTGTTTTGGTTTTGTTTCGTTTCGTAAAAGTTTCGTCCATCGAGAAATACATGCAAGCGCACGATCGTATTATACCCGGCCGTATACTATGCATATTGTGTACGTATGTTATTGAACTAAAAGTAGTTCCAGCGTAATGCGCTATATATTCGAAGCTTTCTACAGCCCACACGATCACGATCTCGCTCTAGAATTACATCTGACAGTTCAACATGGATGAAGAATTTCAACAAAACAGCCTGTTAATGGACTTCGAAGTATCCGTGGAGGAGCAAGCTAGCTAGCTAACACGTGCACTCGTTTGTTTTGATGCGCGCGCAGGAAATGTAAATCCGCCAGCGCTATCAGCCGTATAGGTAATGCGGCTGCCAATGTTCAAAGAAATCGCGGATGAATCGTAACAACACAGGAGATCGCGAATCCAATTCACTCGACTTTTCAAGCTAAACCATGAAACTAGCCATGATAGATCGACTAAAGTAATAACTATTCTTCGTTTTTTTAAATTTCATTTGATTCATAATGATTACTAACTGTTTGTTTCCATAATGGAAGTGGTAAATTCTCCGTCTGATGTGTCATAGTGAAACTACATGTTGGTAAAAAATCGCCTGCTCCCAAATCTGTGCAGGCCTACTGCACGACACAGTCGTATAGTTTCCCCTTCTTTTTTCACCTTTTTCAACTTTTTTTGTCACAAACAATACATTTGTTGGAATATCATGATGAAAATATAAATGAGAAGCAAATTACAAACAATGTAGTATTATAATTTATTCTTGGTAAGGGAAAAATAGCACATAAATTGAAGCTTGTCTTTCCAGCCTGGTATATTATACGCTTATCTACATACAACCGCGGCAGCCGCCTGGGCTTCAAGCCCGGTTCTTACGTCACAGCTAAAGGCCGTTTCGTGTAGCGATTGAGCGAATTTGTCCCATGGAATAGGGTGATGTTTTCACCCTAATTTCGCTTTTACGGAAGCGTTATATTGTTTGAATGTCAGTCAAGCTCATTCTATGGCTTATAAGCTTTCTGTAGATATGAATATCGTCATATTTAGGGGTTTTCTTTGATTTTCTCCTTTAACGTGCCAGGGATTTTAATGCTCTATGGCATTTGTGTGCATTGTAACTCGCAAAAATGCGAACACACAGTATACTAGTGTTTTGTGATGCAAAAATTTCTCAGATGGAGCTTACATCATGTAAAATCCCCCTCCTTTCCTATGGCCCCCACAATGCACTGCCACAAATGAGCTCCACATGGAGAAAATGTGCAGCATCATATGTTTTATTAGGAAAAAAACCCTTTAGAAATGTATGGTGATAGAGGCAATAACTTCCAATTGACCTACATGCGTTACCCTCTCCTCTCCTGCGATGTGTCATTATGATTAAATGGCCAAAGTGGAACAATGATGAACATGTTTAACTCATTTATAGTGCCACTGTCACATATTTGCACCACAGAGTACACACAAATGCTATCTAGCTGTAACATCCCTGGCATTCATAGAGTTAATAATGAAGCCCATCTCATAGCCCGTAAATGGCACACACGCGCTTGTATTGCGCCATGTTCTTGTTTAAAAGGAATATCAATACTTTCTGGGAAATGATATGATTTCTTTTTTAACCCTGGATGTGAAAATCAATTTCATTGGGCTTTTGAATCAAAACAAATAGCACTGTGATTTGCCTATAATAATACATGGATAATTTGATTCGAATAAATACCTATACTATGATTTTATGTTGGCCAGTTTTAAAAGTATTTCATCATAACACTGTCCCATGAACATGTACTTGTGTATGCAGTGTCAGACATCCTGGTTTCTATTAGTGATATTTCATATAATTGCAAAGAATTGGTTGAGCACTGCATATATTTTCTACAAAACTGAGCACTGTACAATAGTATTTCATTTACTGTACTTCAATAAACAGTCAAAATTATTTTGAGGCCATAAATGTCAATATTGGAATTGCTACTGCAAGATCCTGCACAGTAGCTTTAAATTGCATCCTTGTAATGTTTCAATAACAGCCAATCGCTTTCAGTTTGGTGAAAGGCTTGATCAAGCGTGCGATCAATAGACCGCGACCCATCGCGTGACCTTCACCTAATTTCCCCATCTTGTAATTTAGCGCTCTTCTACCCAGCCGCTCGTCTCCATTATGGTTTGGTGTGTTCACACTGTATACATGATGATACCCATTGCCTGCGGGGACCTTGATGTGGTCTCTGTATCACCGCAACCCATCTCATGACCTTCACCTAATTTCCCCATCTTGTAATTTAGCGCTCTTCTACCCAGCCGCTTGTCTCCATTATGGTTTGGTGTGTTCACACTGTACACATGATGATTAACCCATTGCCTGTGGGGACCTTGATGTGGTCTCTGTATCACCGCGACCCATCTCATGACCTTCACCTAATTTCCCCATCTTGTAATTTAGCGCTCTTCTACCCAGCCGCTTGTCTCCATTATGGTTTGGTGTGTTCACACTGTACACATGATGATTAACACATTGCCTGCGGGAACCTTGACGTGGTCTCTTTATCATAAGTTCTACAGAAATGTCAAACTCTAATAGGGAACAGGTATTACCCCATTGCCTAAGTGGTGGTCCCTGTATCGGAATTCTAAAATCTAGTAGGGAACAGGTTATTAAAAGCCCTTGCTGTTTTTGTACACAAAAGCTATCAACCCATTGTCTTCGGGAACATATGGGAATGTCAAAATCTAGCAGGGAACAGGTTAAAAGCCATTGTTGTTTTTTTGTGAAAAAAATTCTCTGTCAACAGCGTTAATTGGGGTAGAAATAAAACGCCAATTGGTGTTAGCATGAGAAAGAAAATACTTTTTTTAAAAATTCACATAATTGATTAATGATTATCAACATGGTATACAGTTTGTGCATTTTTATTGTTCAAAAGGCTAAACTGTTCCCATTTTGTGCTTTAATTATTTCTTTGTTAGTGTTAATTGGAGTAAAAATAACATTGTTAGCATGAGAAAATACTCACTTTGTTTTTGTACACATAATTGATTTTAAATGATCTGAATTTATAATGATTAAACAGTTTAATAAAACAGTTGCTTTTTGTCAAACTTAATTGTCGGTTTGTGTTATATTGGGCGTAGAATTAACATGCTTTAAAAGCAGGAGATGATACTCTCATTTTAATGGGGTTGAAACTTGTAAATATCATTAGAGAGTATAATAGCCTGAAAAAACTAATTGTGTCTGTATTATAAGTGCAACACATTGAGGAATCATGTTTATTTTTCAATATTAATATTATGCAGTCAAACCTGTTGGGCTTAGTGGCCATCTGTCTATGGCAGCCAACCTGCCTATATCTTCCACCAAAAGTAATCTCCTGCAGAGAAAAACAAATTAATGGAACGTTTTTTTTAAACTGGTCACCTAATTTCTACAGTGGCCACTATTATTGTTACTTGTAGGTGGTCACTATACACAGTTTTGACTGCATAGTGTTTACATCACTTAACCCATTCAGGACTGGTCCCAAAAATACTCTGGCTTTGATCTATGGAGTATACGTGTTATAGCAAAATCAATCTGTCCTGAATGGGTTAAAACCGTGTGCATTTTTATTTAGGGTAGAAATAGCTTAAAGGGGAATTAACCCTTATCCTTTTGACCTACTGGATGTGATGAGAGCATAACTACTATCATTGCTAGTCACTTATTTCCTCATGAATATTCCTGATTACAAAAATAACCACTGTCGTCTGCTTTCAATGCCTATAGGAGGCGGCCATTTCTTCAACTACTCGCGGTGAAATGACGTGTTAGGCGGAGAACACAATAGCATTATCGTAACCCGCTATTGTGTTCTCCGCCTGACACGTCATTTCACCGCGAGAAGTTGAAGAAATGGCCGCCTCCTGTTGGCATTGAAAGCAGACGACAGTGGGCCATAGAATATTGATTATTTTCATTATTGGGAATATTCATCAGGAAATAAGTTACTAGAAATGACAAGAGTTATGCTCTCATCACATCTAGTAAGTCAAAAGGCTAGGAGTTCCTTCCCCTTTAAAGGGATCTAGTAACTTTGTTGACATGTGCAAAAAGTGATGAGTGGATATGTCCACTGGGTGTTGTGCGAAAATTTCTAGTGAAATGGACGTTATATGGCCAAGTAATGAGCAAAAATGCAAAGTGATATTCACTAACTCATTGCACTCACTTTGTACACAGTTTTCATGGTCCAGTGGATAATTTAACATCTGAATTCACTTCAATCGTAAATTTCTTTTTAACGAAAGGGAAATTTGAAAAACAGAAACCTGTCCCATGCGTTTATTGTTAATACAAATACAACGAGGTATGAGGGAACCGCTAGAATTACAATTGGATTTTGAGGATTTGGACAATGTTACTAAGTCCCTTTAATTACATTGGAAAAAATGTACATAGCAACATTGATAAAATGAATAGAACCACAAACCACGCGTATTATTGATAGAATGATACGTTAAAGTCATCAATAATGTGCTGTATATCTCTTAGTGTTAACTGGGGTAGAAATAATACTAGGGTGTCTGATATGTGTTTCATTGATTAATGATGTGTTTTCATTGATTTGATGAATGTGTATTGATATAACATTTGTGTATACTGCTGAAGTAATTTCTGTTTTTCCTTTATAATGATGCCTCGCATTTCATCACATTCATTTTTCTTTCAAATAATGAACAATGTTTTGTGAAATGGTGTGAACATGGATAGTTTTGAAAAGCTGTACTCACTTCACTTCCAAATGTTGCTATAATGCACACAGATATGCAAATACGTATACAATTTATTTGAACAATATCTTTTCTCCTGTATTTATTGATCATTCATTGACTAGTAACACAAAATATTTTTGTGTGTGGATAAGAACCACATCAAAAGGAATATAACTAGCATAATTTCAGGTCAAGATAATCTTGACATATGAAATGCAGCTTAATCTTCTATGTGCTGTAAGTGCTTCTCCAAGTTATCTGGTGTGCCAAATGAGCCGAATAGCACAGATCATGCATGTAGTTTCCATTCTAAAGGTAGAGTTAAGAATAATCTTGTACAGTGTACAACTTAAAAATCAGTGTGAACAGTGCATTTTTAATCATTAGCAATCTCTTGCATATGATTAAAGATAATCTTGTTTTTAAGTATTAATGCACAACGTAAAAAAAGCAGTGTGAACAGTGCATGCTTCAGCACTGGCATTCTCTTCACGCACGTGCACTGCGTATGCTAGCCTACTTCTGATGTCATTACATGATGCGTAGTCCTTCTGCGCTGGTGTATATCAAGCCTTCATGAACCAGTTTAGATATATATTGTCGACAACAGCAAAGTGAGTTTACCAGATGGTGGATGCATGCTTGCATGGTCGCGGAGAAAAAAGAAAGAAGATCCCTCGCAAATTAGCAACGTGACCCTCGCGTTTACATGTAGGTCAGGATATGCATCGTTCCATTTCCTGGCCCACCTTCACATCGCTCGTTTATCATTCTCTTGTTCCATCGTTGATTGTTGCTTATTTCCTACGTTGAGTGCAATTTATGAAATGTACACGCGGCTACACGTACTGTATGTGAGCTAACATCTTGGCCTTTACTTTATTCTATTTTGTGTTCTACAGCGTATAATTCTTCTTTATTTGTTTTAGCCTCTGACAAAGATTCTTCTAGGATCGAAAGCTGAGGCCCCGGCCTACTATCTCTCATTGTATTTCTGTACATTAAACTTTAAAGGTATCTAGTAACTTTGTTGAATTGTGTAAAAAGAGATGAATGGTTCATACAATGTGTATTGTATCTAATATGTCCACGTACTGATTAATGTGTGAAAATTGTGCGTAAAATGGATGTTATATGGCCAATAAATGAGCGGAAATGCAAAGTGATATTCACTAACTTATTGCACTGACTTTGTACAGGGTTATGAGTATCCAGTGGATAGTTTAATATCAGAACTCGAAAAACCAAAACCTGTCCCGTGCTTCTATTGTTGATACAAATACCACACGGTATGAGAGAACCGCTAGAGTTCCAAGTAAGTTTTGAGGATTTGGACAATGTTACTAGATCCCATAACAGCATTTCTTCTTTGTTCATGAAATCTTAGCCGAGTCTTTCACTTAAGGTGGTATCTCACCGGCCTGGAAACTAGTTGGCGACCTGTTGGCGACTCGAGTCTCCGCGACGTCTCCTGGAGACTAGCCGGGTCTCCGGGGAGTCGCGGGGAAATCACACATGTTCGATTTTTTGGAGACTTTTTCCAGTCTCCAGCACGTCTCCGCGACGTCTCCGCGACGTCTCCATCAGTTGCGGCGACGTCGCGGAGACGTCTCTATCAGTTGCGGCGACGTCGCGGAGACGTCTCTATCAGTTGCGGCGACGTCTCTATCAGTTGCGGCGACGTCTCTATCAGTTGCGGCGACATCGCGGAGACGTCTCTATCAGTTGCGGCAACGTCGCGGAGACGTCTCCGCGACGTCTCCTGGAGACTAGCCGAGTCTCCGGTGAGTCGCGGGAAATCAAACATGTTTGATTTTTTTTCAGACTTTTTCCAGTCTCCAGCAGGTCTCCACGACGTCTCTGCGACGTCACGGAGACCTACTGGAGACCAAGGCGACAAAGAGGAAATGTTGCGGCGACGTCTCCGCGACACTGCTTGACGTTGCTTGACCCACTTTAGAGACCACGTGACTGAGGTGTTTATCACCTTCTTGTAGATCTAGGTATATATAGACAGGCAGAAGTCACGGCGACATCTCCGCAACCTTGTGGAGACCCATGGCGACCTATCGGAGACGTCGCGAAGACGTCGCCTTGGTGAGATTGCAAGCCATTTTTCGGGTCTCACTTGCGGAGACGTCGCCGCGACTACCGCGACTGATCAGTCGCGGCGACGTCTCCGCCAGTGAGATACTACCTTTAGGCTTTTTTTCTATTTTGCGTTCCCCGTAATTTCAATCATCTAACATTCGTTTGTCTCCTTGATTAGATGCCAATACTCCTTTTTTAATGTTGAATGCATTTGCTGTCTATTGATGATTTGTTTTATTTCTTTATGGTACACTGAGTTATTGGTAGCAAGAGTAATGTATAGGGCGAATCCCAGCAAATTAATCAATAGAATATTTTTATTTTTAGAGCAATATTGAGTCAATTCAAGTTTAAAAATAGCCATTTCACAAGTCCTCATGTCTGAATAGCTGTAACGGCTATTAATAGACTATTCCTTGTAATAATATAAACATTTGATTGTAGGTCATCCAAAAAGAGGCAAGATTAATGTCCATGTAATCATTCCAATAAAACATGCTCTAAACATAACAGATCAAGGTAGGAGGCGAGTTAGCTCAGTTGGGAGCGCATCTGAATCAGACACCCGGGTTCCCCGGTTCGAACCCAACCATCGGACAATGGCATCAATATCACGCAATAAATTTGAGCTAACTCTTGTTGAGTGTTATCGGCTTCCCCTGTGCTTCCTATGCACGATTAGGATTCACGGAAAAGACTCTGTCCCTCGGATAGGAGGATAAATGGATGAGACAGTATGAGACAGTCACACCTCATGCATGCTAAGAACCTAGTCTACTTCCCGAAAAGAGTAGGGTGTTAACCCGGTTGACTACTTGACCTGCGCATCACAACCAAAATAACTGCGATAATATAAAGAATTGAAGCCTGCAGTAATAGGAAGAAGAGCTGTTCTAGTAGGGCCCATGGTTAGTATAGTGTGTGTGTAGAAATAAAAGGGAGGAAAATGTAGCCGTTGAGAACATACACAATACAACATTATAACATACAGCTTGTACATTTGTACGTATGTACATCTTTGTATAACGGGAGATAATTTTGCCGCGATTCTCCCAGGAACCTGTTATTCCGTCATTAGGAGAGATTGATTGCTGCGTCGCTGACCCACTTACAGCGAAACAAACTGGAGCAGTGTCTGAATAATTCATCCCCCTTTCCTGCCCAGAGCCCTCTACTGTTGTGGGGGCTACGGTCCAATTACCCTCACGCAGGAGTGACAGTCATGCTAATTAAGTCCCCGATTCGTGCAGGGCGTTTTTCGGAGTAATGTGAGGCCCCATGTTTTATTTTATTGCATTTGATTCCCGTATCGGCTGCTGGTACCGCATTTGTTATACATGTATCGTGGGTGCGATAATGTACAAACACATCATGAAACTATGTCCCACTTTTTCATTCCATTATTTTTTTTATTGCCCTCTCTGGCTCATCCATTTTGTATAATGTTGTGCATAAACATAGGCCTATAGTGTAGTAAAAACATACACGTTGTGAGACTCAATCCATCTTGTATGTCATACTGTACGTATGTATACATTTTCAACAAGCAAAAAAATCAACCGAGTCGGCTAGTAGGTCCATATATCATATTTTTAAACAAAATGTTATTTTCACACTAATCAACTTACTTGTATATATATGTTAACACGTATGAAGCACACACCCCCCAACAAAATTAAAATATGCAGTGCCAACATTGTTTACATTCAATTCAGGAATATGAGAGAATGATTGAAAGTGTTTCATAGACCTAACTGAATTGATGTACCTCAATCTTCACCAACATGTTATCTTTGTAATTGATATACAGGGCTCGACACTATCACTTGCCCTATTGCCCGGGGCAAGTAAAAAATTGATGTCGGGCAAGTAAAATTTAATAAATGGTCTAATTTGAACATACCTGATTTTGCATGCCCAAATGGGCAAGTAAAAAGAAAAGTTAGAGTGGAGGCTTGTAATATAGATTAAACCATTCAAGGCTATTTGATTTTGGTGCAATATCCATTCTTCAAATGGTTTAGAATTTGATTAAATAGTTAGAGCTATTAAATACAAGCAAATATGAAAATAAGGACAAAAGAACACACAACTATGAGAAGCATTGCTTGTAATGCTTTTAATTCTTTAATGCTTTTAATAGCTATAATATTGAATTTCTTGATAATTTTCCAATAAACTACAGTAATACCAGACCATTATACATACAAACACATACAACTATTGATATGTCATCTCTGAATTTAACAGTTTTGCGAAATGTCCTTCAACAATGTAATGCAATAGGTACCTACCTATGCTAGTGCAAGGTGGACATTTCTGGGGATGAGAAAAGAATCGGATCAAAAGCAGTTATCTGCATCAGTGTGAACTACAGTACTACTTACATCTGTTGTTGTTTCAGTAACAATAGATAAAAACAAAGCCAGCTGCTCATGTTTACATGTAAGTGAGATTCAAGGGGAATGGCTGTTGGCAAATAACAGATAACGCAGAGTCTTGTGCTTTTGCGGCTTCGTTTCGCGGCCATGCAAGTGACAATTTTGTAATCGAAATTTGAAACGTGAAGGTTGCATAGATTGTGACCCGTGCGAGACCTTTTTAGATAATTTCTTCTAGTAACCAGGAGAAGGGGAGTGGGGGGGGGGGGGGGGGGGGGAAGGAAAGGAAAAGGAAAGATAAAACGAGACGCAACTGAGAAAACAACGATGGAAGGTTAATCACCTGGTGCATCTGCGGGGTTCAAAATAGCTAACCTAGTTTCTACTCCGCAGGTGGAAACGGGGGCTTGGTTAGTTGTCATTTGCCTGATTTCCTGCTGGCCACATGCAGGTAAGGAGCAAGCCCCAGTTGTGTAATTCCACCTGTTGAAGGGAACGTCATGTCACCCTAATGTTTGATTCATCAGAGCAACGAGCAAAACTAGAAGAGTCCAGAAAGTGCTTAAATCATTTGTTTACTTTGGATATTTTGTTTTTGTGTTCCGTGGTCTGGCTTTTTGCTTGAGTACTTTTGATGATGATATGAATTGTTTATTTGGTAAAATATCTGCAAAAGCAATTAGTCATATCTTCCTCTATACCATGGTGCTGACAAAATTAGGTTCAGGATAACTCTAAGAAAATTTGAATAAATTCTAACTCATCGACAACTGATCTAAACAAATGTTCAGTCTGTGGTCCATAGAGATTACATGTGATACCCCAAAAACAAATAATCTTAAATTGTCAAAGACTAAAATATATTTTATTTCTTATTTAATTAGACAACATATTCTAATCACTCTATTTTATGGAAAGTGATGTAGATCCTTTTGAAAGTAGGCCATTCAAATGCAACCCTGGATGACTGAGTGACAAGCAAATTAGGGCAAGTAATTACCCCGAGAGGGTCTATATAATGGTCTAATGCTCTCACTGATATCGCTTCGCTGGTTCTGCTGCTTCTAAATATTTAAATAACCCTGTTTTTAGCCATAATTGTAATAACTATTTATAGTGGATCTCGTCCAGTGTGCTTCATCTTGAGTGCATTACATGTACATCTTTTTGTTTTGGAAAACGATATCCGTTTGAGATATATGAGATGCAATTTAATCTCTGACGAGGGTACCCTGGAATGATAAGAAAGTGAATTTGACTTCCTTTTTCTTGAACTTTCTTGTAGAGGGTTACTTTTTACTTGAAAACACATTGTGAAGTATTGCTATGCAGAAAAATAAAAAAACATTTAATTTCTTCTTTTTTTTTGGGGGGGGGGGGGGGTGGGGGGGGGGTGGGGGTGAAGGGGGGGGGGGAAGGGGTCTATTTAATGTCAGCCTGTACTCAAATTTTTGTTTGCCTTGAACTTTATAAAAAATGAAGTTTAACATTTTGGCATTTCTGGTGCTAAGATTAATCACCCAGTCTATTTTGTTTCTCGGGTACCTCTTGTGACCACCGGCCGCCTACCAGTGTTGTATGACATTTTGTTGCTGTTCTGCAAACAAAACTGACCTTGTTTCCTTTTCCGATCCATACTGTTAACATATATTCTTCATGTTTAACACATCAACACATTTTGTTAATGAATTGAAGTCTTTATTATTAAGAATGTGCTATAGAACTAAGACTGTACAGTTTACGGAAAATCTATATTAAACTATAATCAAGTTGTCTTGAGTGGGTTAAATTTATGATAGATTCCACTGTAGAGCAGTGGAAATTATCTGGAATGATATCGATTGAAACAGCACATAATTTCCTTTCGTATTTATCGTTTCACGCCTAAATGTCTACACGTCATCGTCGAGCTATTCCCTGAACGGCCAGACAAAGAAATGGGTTTTCTGATATGTGGAGCCTTTTGACTGCCTTTCAAACATGATATTGGCACATTACAAAGCAAACAATGGGACCACAGAGTTATCAGCCCGTGTCCTTGTCCCAGTTCCTCGTCAAAGGACTGCTCCTATTTGTGGCCCTTTCTTTTTCAGTGCTTATTCTAGTTTTCTGAAGTTCAATCTCGGTGCCCTTTTGTGGACCTTTTTTCTACCATTGTTGACAACCACAGAGGCTGCACATGTGACATGTTTTTAATCTTTTTCCTCGTTCTGTCAATGTTAAGTTCATTTAATATGTACCAGTTGGTGTTTTTTTTTTGCCATCGCTTTAGGATCCATGATTGCCAGAGCTCTACACAGTGAATCCTTTATTGTGACTTGAGAATTATATGCGTGACATGCCATCATCAGCTCAAACTTTAAAGCAACTCTCGCACATATATGGGATTGAATCCCTGGGATTGCAAGGGCGTCAACAGCTTCTCGAAAGTGGGGGGGACATCGGCGAGGGAGGGTGTGGGAGGGGGTGTCCCCCTCCCACAGTAGGGAGCTTTTGCACTTTTTGGCTTGAAATTGTGCGATTTGGTGCATATCTGAGACAGAAATTTATATACATTACATGTATGTCAGAGTGAAATCTATGAAATCTATGGATCAAACATACATAATGTATACACTTATGAAAAAAAAGTGGGGGGGGGGACAATCCCCTCCACTTTCTAAAGTGGGGGGGGGGGGGGGGGACATGTCCCCCCGTCCCCCGCCTGTTGACGCCCATGAGGGATTGTATGTTAAGTCCCTTTCCTATATGTTATTGCATTTCCCATCCTGTTATATATATACAGGGTGGCCCACAAATAACGGAACGGGGTACTTACCAAACTAAAGACTCATGATGCCCGCCATACTGCATCGAGTAACGATCAACCGTGCGCCATTGTGAGTGTGCGTTCAGCTGTGTATAGAGAAGAATGGGTACTAACAATGGCGCACGCATTGAACGTTACTAGTTGCTATGACGGGCATCATGTGTCTTCATTATAGCAAGCACCCCGTTCCGTTATTTCTGGGCCACCCTGTATAGTACACTACAATCCTGTTGCGAATGGTTAAAATTGAATCCTGGTATAAACAGCAAGCACAATTAATTGTATCCCCCGAACCACTTCGGGGGATACTATGGATTTGGCCTCGTCGCGCCGCCGCCGCCGCCGCCGCCGCCGCCGCCGCCGCGTCCGCCGCGTCCGCCGCGTCCGCCGCAGAGATTTTCTTGTGAACGCTCTACAGGTCCGAGTTCTTGTCCGATCATTTTCTAATTTGGTATGAAGGTGTATTAAGGAAAGAGGATGAAGCCTATTGATTTTGGTGTGGGGCGGAGTCCTGGTTGCCATGGTAACCATGATATAAAGAAATAGTTAAGATTACCTTGTGAACGCTCTACAGGTCCGAGTTCTTGTCCGATCATTTTCTAATTTGGTATGAAGGTGTATTAAGGAAAGAGGATGAAGCCTATTGATTTTGGTGTGGGGCGGAGTCCTGGTTGCCATGGTAACCATGATATAAAGAAATAGTTAAGATTACCTTGTGAACGCTCTACAGGTCCGAGTTCTTGTCCGATCATTTTCTAATTTGGTATGAAGGTGTATTAAGGAAAGAGGATGAAGCCTATTGATTTTGGTGTGGGGCGGAGTCCTGGTTGCCATGGTAACCATGATATAAAGAAATAGTTAAGATTACCTTGTGAACGCTCTACAGGTCCGAGTTCTTGTCCGATCATTTTCTAATGTGGTATGAAGGTGTATTAAGGAAAGAGGATGAAGCCTATTGATTTTGGTGTGGGGCGGAGCCCTGGTTGCCATGGTAACCATGATATAAAGAAATAGTTAAGATTACCTTGTGAACGCTCTACAGGTCCGAGTTCTTGTCCGATCATTTTCTAATTTGGTATGAAGGTGTATTAAGGAAAGAGGATGAAGCCTATTGATTTTGGTGTGGGGCGCGGTCCTGGTTGCCATGGTAACCATGATATAAATAAATAGTTAATATTACCTTGTGAACGCTCTACAGGTCCGAGTTCTTGTCTGATCATTTTCTAATTTGGTATGAAGGTGTCTTAAGGAAAGAGGATGAAGCCTTTAGATTTTGGTGTGGGGCGGAGTCCTGGTTGCCATGGTAACCATGATATAAAGAAATAGTTAAGATTACCTTGTGAACGCTCTACAGGTCCGAGTTCTTGTCCGATCATTTTCTAATTTGGTATGAAGGTGTCTTAAGGAAAGAGGATGAAGCCTATTGATTTTGGTGTGGGGCGGAGTCCTGGTTGCCATGGTAACCATGATATAAAGAAATAGTTAAGATTACCTTGTGAACGCTCTACAGGTCCGAGTTCTTGTCCGATCATTTTCTAATTTGGTATGAAGGTGTATTAAGGAAAGAGGATGAAGCCTTTTGATTTTGGTGTGGGGCGGAGTCCTGGTTGCCATGGTAACCATGATATAAAGAAATAGTTAAGATCACTGCTGTAAGCGCACATCGCCTTGTCTATTAATCAGACCCTGCTCGGAGGACAAACAGCGCGCGAGGCCTTGCCCAAAGGCTACTGCCAGCCTAGTAGAACAACGTACACCACCAAACTTGTTCAGTTCACAATATTACAACCCACAAAAGTGCAATGCAATTGGTTCGGGGGATACATGTGCTCGGCTGCGCGACCCGCCGAGCGCGCAATTTCTAGTTTATTGTAGGTTAACGCAGTTTATTGTTTAAAAAAGTGCTACTCATCCAGGAGCATCAACAATTTTAATTGGTTCAAAAATGAAAACAAAAAGTGATTCAGGTAATGGAAGAGATCGATATGTGCAGTCAATCTCATAAACTCTCATAAATCCAGAGAGTCCGGACCTCTCTGTTTTATTCCCGACCATCACGGTGATACAAAATGTTTTCACCCCAGGAAATTTGTTTCCATTTCCTGAACGATTTTAACCATTCCTACATAAAACCTGTTTGCTATTAAAGAGATAAGGCTATCCCCAATGTCCACCAGATTCTCATAATCAATGGATTAATTAATGGCAGCCCAGGGGGGTGTTTCACAAAGATCCTAAGTTGAACTTATCTCTAAGTATGGAAAGCCATTAGTTTCTTTGAAAATTTTGTTAAAAGTCCTTTTTCAAAGGCATAAAATGTTGATTTAAATCATTAATATTTTCTATTATCAAGGAGATTCCATGTTTTTTATGTAAAATGTATGACAGTCCAAAATACTTTAATTCTTGGTTTTGAATATCTTTTATTCTAAGGCTACACATGGCTTTCCATAATAGATAAGTCCAACTTAGAGTTAAGTTCAACTTAGGATCTTTGTGAAACACCCCCCTGGTTACCTTTAGGCATCAGGGTAAAGGTTGCACTTGTTCACATTCTCCTTTCAGGTATGCCTTCTTGTGGGAAGATAATTCAAGACTTCAGGCTGTCTATCTTTCTAAGCCAGAATGCATCCTTGTGCATTTCCCCAGATTTGCCTACTATTGATTTCTTGTGGCAATCTTGTGATATGGCGTACCGGAAAAAATTGAAGAATGAAAGATGCACGCACACACACACAAAAGGAATTATGTAGATCAATGGAGCTTGAAACTCTGCCATTTACCTGAGGGGATTTAGTTGCTTGTTCCATTAACCCACTGTATCTGAAATTCCATCATTCACATAGAGTCAATGCATACTAACCATGATCTCGGAGGCAATGGTTTAAAAGATTTTGTAGTATCGCTGCTGAAATTCGTAGCAAGTCCATCAGATGTTTAAATAGGTCAAGCCGCTGGACGCTGGAGAAATGTGACTTCGGCCTACTTCTCTCGATTGATTCGTCACTGCAGGGGGTGGAATTTGATGTTTCCCAAATCCATGTTCATTTCTTTTTTGTTCCGTTCAAAGCACATTCCGAGATTGAATGAAACCCAGTTTATATTAAGGAGATTTATGATACGCCTCCGGCTACTGCCCCCTTTTTTCGGTTCACGCTCGAGTAAAATCAAGACCTTTGACGCCAACCTCTTGTCATGAATCCAACAGGGCAATGTTTCTTCCAGTTAGTTCCTTTACCCTGCTAGCCAGAAAATGAAAAGAATAGATGAAACAATATATTTTCCTCTCCTGGCGAATTGATCACAAATAAAGAGAAAGACAACATGAGGGCAGGAGGGGGAGGGGGAGAGGGGGGATCTTGCAGTTTGTTCCTTTACCCTGCTAGCCAGAAACATGAAAGGCAATAAGGGAGTTCGTAGTTAGCCCATGGAGCAACGGACGTAACCGGGTTTTCGGAAGATTGTACCAAAATTGACGCTTTACGCGTACGTTTACGGCACAGCCTGTGACGCACGCATTTAAAGTACAGGAGCTCTATGCAGAATTTCCGCGTGCGTGCGTGAATTCTACTTGTGTTTCATTACGTTTGAAAGACCTGACCCAAACAAACTCACCTTAATCCTAAAATATTTAAAAGTGAATATATGTAACTATTCATTTTAATTTTCAAACTTGAAGCAGGCTAAAAAAAAGAAAATTGAATAAAAATCACATCTTTGCCCGTTTTCAACACTTAAAAGAAAACAGTACACACAAATCTACGTATGGGGCCTTTGAGATTTCAATAAAAGCCCAGATACGAACGTTGACATTTTTGTTAAAATCCAAAAATAAATAGAAAAAATAAATTAAAAAAAATCAGTCTTATGTATATGAGATGTCTATTATGATTAATTCAGAAAAACATTTATGACTTCGAGCCAAATTTCCCGTGAAAACACGTTTCCAATGTGACAATAATTGCACGAAAGGTCCATAGAACAACACACAAAATCGATGACAGCGATGACTTCCGGGTACAATCTTGGTAAATAAATTTTCGTCTCAGAAATTGGCGCATGCGCAGTTTGTAAGTACGAACTCCCTTATTGTATGCAAATAGAGAAAAGGGCAACATAAAAGGTAGACAGAGAGAGGGGGGTGGGGTGAGGTCAGGAGTCCGGGAGATGAGACAGGAGAGAGAGAGAGCAAGAGGGAGCTCTGTAACAGTTGAGGAAGTCCAATATTTATTCTGCTCTCACACACATTCTGCTCCTTGTATGAAGTCCAGACAGTTCTCACCTTACAAGGTGTCCAGGGAATCTTGGACAAACAGAAGTCTTTGGATCTGTCCATTAGTGGTCAGTTTGTATGCTAGTGTAGAACTGCAATTAAACCTGTGTTAAGTGGCGACCTACTTAGGGAAACTAGAAGACAGGTGACCTCTCTAGGCAGGTTCCATAACATTGGTTTTCTCTGCAGGGGATTACTTTTGGTGGCCACTATAGTATAGAGAGGTGGCTGCTAAGACAGGTTTGATTGTTTGACTAATTTTGTATTTTATTTTATTTAAAGGGATCTAGTAACTTTGTTGACATGTGCAAAAAGTGATGAATGGTTGATGCAATGTATATTATTGTTATCTCAGGGTATTGTGTGAAAATTTCAAGTCAAATGGACATTGCATGGCCAAGTAATGAGCGAAATTGCAAAGTGATATTCAATAACTCACTGCACTCACTTTGTACACAGAAGAAAAACTCGCCCGGAGTTTTTCTTATCTGAATACTTCGATCGTACATATCTTTGTAACGAAAGGGAAATTTGAAAAACCGAAACCTGTCCCATGATTTTATTGTTAATACGAATACAACAAGGTATGAGGGAACCGCTAGAATGAACAATTTATTTTGAGGATTTGGAAAATGTTACTAAGTCCCTTGTTTAAAGTCCTGCTGCAGTCTCGAAAATTGTCTTTACCCAGTCTAAAAATAGTAAAAACTGCCTTCAAAGAGGGTCAGTAAAATATTCAGAAATCTGTGTATAGCCAAACCTGTTCTTGTGACTGCATTAATATAAAGACCACTATTCTTGACTCTATATGAAGCAGTTTGTAGGTAAATGAACCTGTCTAGATAAAGACTGCCTGATTATAGAAACCACCTTTTCTGTCTCCCTTGAGTGGACTTTGTAGACAGGTTTCGCTGCATCAAATATGGTGTGTGAAAAGATTGCAATATTAGACTGGTCTCGACTGGAACTAAGGCTTACAGTGTAAAGCCCAGACATTCTCACCTTACAAATATATATGCATGCAAACAACGTCCAAGAGAGAGGGAGTGTAAAGATTTTGTTTTTCTGGTTAAAAAAATGTTCTGAAATCATTTAACATATCAAATGATTTTCACAATGAGCAATACACATACACTGTATGATCAGTTTGTTTCCTTGATTATAGTGATTTTAGTATTTTATAGTGAAGATGTATTATAACTTCTTGATTGCAATTTTAGAAAACAGAAATATCCTTTATGTCGTTGCAATCTCATTTACAGATGTTCGTATTTGAAGCCATTTAATTCGTAAATTTGTTGTGAGAGAGGGGTATTATCATATGAAGATGTTGCTGTAGGAAAAAATGACTTTGTTCATATCATCATTAGTAATGGACTGAACAAAAAGAGAAAGAGAACATGTAAATAAACTTAAGGAGGAAATAAAAAGAGTTCTGCTAATAGAGTCCCTAGATATAGTCCCAAGATGTCATAAACTATCTTACTCTACAACTGAATCAAGGTTAAAGCAACTAAATTAGCTGGTTAATTGAAAAGGGGCTGGGTTGGGGGAAGAAAACATACCTTTACAAAAAAGTGGAAAGGAAATTATTAATGCCAAAGAAGCCCCATGATGCTATAAAAATAAAGTAAAAAATAATGTTTAAGACTTTAATCCCACAACACAGTAGTCCCATGATTCTAAAATCATGTTCAACTCTGCAGCTGCTTCAAGGTCAAATGCAAATAGAACCTGGTAGAAGTGTGCAGTGATCGATTGCATTGTTTATATTTTTTGAAAATTTGAATAGACATTAACCCTTTGAGGACTGGTCCGGCAAAATGACTTGGTCTGCTGTCTGTGGAGAATACATTGTGTACCAACATCACATGATCAAATTATTCCTGGAATACTTAAACAGGTTACATGGATATGAGTTCCATCATGGTATTCATTGACATGATTTTAACCTGTTCAATGCAATTGATTTTGGTACTACATACATTCTTCATGAACCCCAGCCTGAGTATTTTCAGGACCCAATCTTGAACAGTTCAAGAAAAACAAATCTGAAAATCTGTGGGGATAAACAAGCACAGAATGAAATTAAGAAGGAAATAAGTTTTGCTGAAACGGTCCCATGATACTAAAGTCATGTTCGAGCATTTATTGACTATTAACCCCACAATTGCTCAGAGGTCAAATGTAAATAGAGCATGAAGCTCCAAATTTGATGCAATTAATAAATTGTGCATGTTTGGTTGTATAGACATTAAAAATGTGATCGTGCTATTCATTTACTGGAATTAAAGGAAAACAATGATCTGCAGGTAAGGAGTTAACAAAGTAGAACGAAAGCTATTGCGGAGTTCACGTCCCATGTTACAAAATTTATGTTCCAGCATTTAGTGAAGATGAAGCCCGCAACCGCTCCAACTAACACACATGTATAGAAAATGAAGCTTTAAAATATGCAACTTTTTAATTATTTCTTTCCTTTAATAGATATTAAAAGCCCCCCTTGTTACTGGATAAAAAACCCCAGAACAATCTGCAAGTGAGGAGTTAGTGATAAAGAAAAAAAGAGAAGAAAAAAAAAAACCGATGGAAATAAGCTGAAAGAGTCCCATGATTCTCAAGTCATGTTGAAGCATTTAATGACGACGATTAACCCCACAACTGCTCCAAGGTCAAACATAAATAGAGCTGTGCTGGAGCTAAATTCAGCTGCAGTCTGGGTTACATACAAGACATGTATGCCTTGCCTTGACTTTGGGCTCTGAGACGTACCCCTCTTTGTTTGGGTCCTGCCATAATTAATGATCCACTCTGATGCGGAGCGACAGATTGTCTCCCGTAGGGGGAAGGGGGAGGGGAGGGGAGTAGATGTAAGTAGTGTCTTACAAGAGCGCTATCTATAGGCTATAAAATACATATACATGTAGGCATATGTATACATGTACATTCCTCCACCCAAATTATATTGGTGGCTCTCCACCAGTCACATTTTGCGTTAGAAATCCCCAAATGCAAGAGCTTGCTTTGTGATTACTGAGCCCAAAATTTATCATGTTTCATATGAGCCTTGTATACGTAGGCTATAAAATACATGTAGGCATATACAGGTACATTCCTCCACTTAAATTATATTGTTGCCTCACCACCAGTCACATTTTGCGTTAGAAATCCCCAAATGGAAGAGCTTGCTTTAATTGTGATTACTGAGCCCAAAATAATATCATGGTTCATATGAGCCTAATTGTCCTTCGTTCTTGCAGACTGAATATCTTTGACGAGTGTACTTGAAAGGAAACATTCATAATGCTTCATCAAGTTTTTAAATCCATTATAATTAGAAATGTCACGTTCGTTTATCTTTATTTTAATCCAGACAGGATATATGGTTCAAAACAAAATTTGGTTGGGGTCTAGGGAGAACATGCAAGTATGTTATACCAAAATAAAATCATCTAGGTGTCAAACAATTTATTTTACGTTTAAGTGGGTAGTTTGCTGTTAGGTAAATTAAACAAAATACATGTAATTAGCAAGTGCAAGGGGAAAAGACATGCTTGTTACTAATCAGACAAATAAAGCAAAAATTAAGGAATGATTTTCTTTGTAATTTCGGCACATCTGATAGACCTGCAATGGTTACCAATTTCAGTAAAATTTTCCCGTAAAACTGGACACCGTCAGTGTCGAACCAGGGCCCCCATTTCATAAAACTTTTGCAATTGTTGTCAGTGTCCAATTATTGTAACTACCATGGCAACAGCCAATCAGCATGACTGATTTTAGTTGTTGACATGGTAGTTACAATAATTGGACACTTTTTTAGTGTTTTATGAAACAGAGCCCGGGATATTTCATCTCTAATTTGTTCAGTGTATATAGACGCTCCATCTGCCCCCTATATACAATTGGGAGATCCAGTTTTCAAAAATTTGTGGTTTGATTAAGCTACATTGCCTATGCTCGATATTCACATAAATCTCTCCTAATATTTGGGGATGGGTGTACATTGCCTGTGCTTGATAGTCACATAAAACTCTCCTAATATTTGGGGGTGGGGTGTACATTGCCTGTGCTTGATATTCACATAAAGCTCTCCTAATATTTGGGTATGGATGCGAAGGCCTATATACTGTTTATAGGTAAGTACCCGATATGAAAGTTTGATATGGCATACTGAATTCAATTTGATTTCTGAGCAATGTTTGTTGACTATGAGAACATTACATGTTCAGGAATCGGAAGTGTGCTATTGAATGTACTCAAACTCATTTTTATTTCCCGATAGCTGCCTCTTTGCCATAACAATTTATGTACATGTGCATGTGAAATGAGAAAAGAATCAATTTAGTCTATAGATACATAGTGAAGAGGAAAATAAAACGGTAACAGTTAACATTACATTTCTGTTGTGCTAGAGTTGCAGTGAACTGTTTTATTGGCCTTATGGAGCCCATTTAAAACTCTTATAGGCTACTGTTCACATTCGCAAAAAAAACAACCTACAAACAACATTTGATCTGAATAAGATATCAACGGAGAGTGCTCAAACTCGACCATTCAATGAATGTATATTAATGTAAGCGATATTAAAAACAAAAACAAAAACATTAGAATATTGACTTACAAAAATATAATTTCATACTACCAGAAGACATTTCATTGTCTCTTGCATCATGGTGTATAAAACTATTTGTTAAACTTTAAACTGCAACACAACTGTTGTAACTTTAAAGTTAAATAGCAGTATTGGGAAATGATAAGGTTCAGATTTGACCACATAAATTCTCTTTTATACTATTTAACAATAGTGATCAATTAATGTGGCCAGTATCTTTTTTGTAATTTCCAAAAGCTACTTTTTAGCTTTAATACAAGAGATCCTTCAGGGTTGACATTCTGCCCGCTTCCTACAATTAACGGAGGAGGTCGCATCTATCTGGGGATGCTCAGTATGTACTATTCTGGATTTCATTAGAGACTTTTTGATTTGCACTCCCACTGGACTGGTACGTGCATTGTGTCACGATTAAAGGGGACCTCCAGGCAAAGAACAACAGCTTATTATATGTTTTGGTACCGTTTTGTGATATCAAATAGATACCCAACATTTTGCAAAGGGTTGTGTAATTCATAAACAAAGCAATTAATTTCCACCACTTACGGAACCACTTCTATTTCCTGGTTCCATACGGGCCAACCATTTGCGAGTGCGCCAATGCTATTCACGCGTACGTTTGTAGACAATAGATTCCCGGGCGATTCGTTCGCTCTGAACACATCAGTCTTCGCAATTCAGACCGCATGAACGCATGCTTTAGAATGGTGAGGCGTTCTCCAATTATTTGTTTTCTTTCTAGAAACATATTTTTGTGAACTTGTTGATGGAATGGAATACTAAAGATGTTACCTTTCTTTAGTAAGAATATTATTTTTGGGTGGTGGTACCCTTTAATGGCAGCTGATGCTATTTTTCTGTCGCAGACCCCTTAAACACTAGCTTTGTATTGCCTATATTACAGATATGACCCGGCCTAAATAGCGGTTAATAATAGATCAATACATTTGATAATTATGCTCTTGTAATTATGTCAATATTTACTATAATATTATTATAATGGTGATGCGTTTTCCAATTAAATTTTTTTCTTTCTGGAAACATATTTTTGTGAACTTGTTGATGGAATGGAATACTAAAGATGTTACCTTTCTTTAATAAGAATATTATTTTTGGGTGGTGGTGGTACCCTTTAAGTCGAGTACGAACGCCAAATCAGGTTAACATGGGCGAGGCTTAATCGTGACATAATGGACGTGCAACTCGAAAAGCCCTATTGTCTCTTGTTTGGGAATCTAGCAACCACTGGATCATATTTTTAGTCTTTAATGGCATCACAACTGTTGTAACCTTAACCAGTTGCCTACAGGAACCGGGTTGGCACTGTATAAACTGTATGGGAATTGAACAATCTAGTAGAGAACAGGTTAATGCAATCTGAGATAAGACAAGGTTTGACATTCTGCCTGCTTCCTACAGTTAACGGAGGAGGTCATGTCTATCTGGGGATGCCCTTCCTCTGCATCCCGTCCTGATGACAAGGCGATCTTATCTTCACATGCTCCAGGAATTGAAACTCCCAAAGTTAAAGATGATCCGACTGTGGTTTAACATGCATTCTCTTTATGCCCAAGTATTTTTGGGACCAGTCCTTTAAAGGGGTAGTTTAGTTTTGGTAGAGAGGGCGCTGCACATCACAATTTTTTTGTGAGGTAATGAAAAACTGAGTGTCGAATTTGAAAGAACATGCAGTTTTAATGGCAGAATAAACTTTATTTGGTCAAAATAGACCCAGAAACGGCTGAAATATCAATAAATATATCTGACCTTATAATTAGTTGGGGCCCAAATAATTACATGATTTAAATTTTTTTTTTTTAAATGCTTGCACTTTTTCAAAAATTTTCAAAAGCATTTTTTAAATAGTTGTTGATGATCTCTCTATTTAATCGTTATTTCAATAAAACATCACATGCATAATTTTGTATGAAAAATGGTTGAAACCAATGCCTTTTTAGAAAGCACCCTCTTGTGTTTTAATGGCTCTTTTTGAATGATAACGGGCTTTTTACTTAGTAGTTTGTAATTTTATATACCTTTCGAGCATGGTGGAGTTATAACTATTAGTTTATAATGTTACTGTCCAGGTTTGGTTACTAAAGTTCAGCCTTACCAAAACTGTACTACCCCTTTAATTGGTTAACCTATTGAAGATAATTTGATTTTGGTACAACACACATAATCCATATAGACTCTAGCCGGAGTATTTTTAGGACAAGCCTTGACTGCAGCGAAAAAATTAATATTTTGATTTCGGGGGCTCCATTTTCGGGGGCTACTTTTCCAACTTTCGGGGGCTACAAATATCCGGGCTCTTTTTCGAATTTCAGGGGCTACTAATAAGCTATAATGCTGTAAGTGATCATTTTATAAGCATTTGATCACAATTCAAACAGAAAATCCCACAAAAAATCCCGGGGCGAAATTTTTTTTTTCGGGGGCGAATTTGGGCATTTCGGGGGTGAATTCGCCCGCCGCCCCCGTGTATTTTTTTCGCTGCTTGACTGGGTTAAAATGCATGCTCACGTGATCCAGGAGTTGAAACTTACAAAGTTAACTCATTGAGGATAATGTTATTTTGTTATAACACATATTTTCGAGACTCCAGCCCTTAAAGTATTTTTAGGACTAGTCTTGAATGGGTTAAAATGCAGGGTCTGACACGTTCCTGTCACCAAATGCGTTACCTTTCACACCCATGAATAGAACAGTATGCAACTTTAGTTGTTAGCCTCGTTGTTTCATTGGTACATACGACGTAGAGGGTTAAAGCAGCAAATAAGTCCTTCACTTGTATGCTGCACTTTGCTTTTTATAACAAAGATTGAATATTCCAGTAGCATCAAGTCACAATTGCATACATATAGTGTTGGTCCAGCAATTACTTTTGGCCATGATCTATCGAGAATGAGTGTCATACTTAATTGAATAGTCTTAAAGGGCAATGCAACTCAAGAATAGAGTTTATCCTACTGTATACATCGTAATATGCCTGTTTATTATATGTAACATTACTCCGACTCAGATTTCTGCTTTGGAAGAAATATGTGAAAACTCTATCACTGGAGGCCGCCATTATTAGGTTTGTGCGGACTACGGTCAATGATATGCACTAATGCATTTCAATAGCACCAATTCAAACCATTGTCTGAATACTTGTAGATGCTTTGAAATCAGTGAAAAGCTTTTTGTTCGGCCCTAAGCACATAGTCAGAGTTTGCAAAGCATGTCTGGTAATTACAAGAACATGGCCGCTCCCATCATCTTTTGCCGCCGTAAGAATTAGTAAAATGTGGGTATGTTCACGTAAGGATTTCATGGGATCCAGGAGGCCAAAATTGCCAAGTTATGTATCAAATCAAATGTCTGTTCACCCTCTAAACGATAATAATAACCAAAAGCCATAGTTTCATTGCCCTTTAAATAAATTAGATACAATACAATTTCTAACCATCTGTCAAACAGTCAATATATTTCTTGTTTATTTGGTTTTACCAATTGTTGACAAGGTGCCAACAATTCTAATTCATTATCCTCTCTTCAAATACTTATTTTCTATGGTTGCATTCTTTATATTCTATAACCCTTTGCCTCCTGGTTGATATCCTTCATATTGAATGATTCTCTCCTAGATTTCCCCTAGTGTTGACACACCAGTGCCCTATTGCAGAAAGAGATACAATCGATAGTTATAGTTACAATTAATTGTAAGTCAGAACATTTGCGCTTTTCAACCAATCAGATATGCGCATCTAGAACACATGATCGGACTTACAATTAATTGTAACTTACAATCGATTGTATCTCTTTCTGCAACGGGGCCCAGGGCCCATATCCATACAAAACCACACATAGCTTAGTTCCATTCTAAGTCTACTTTAGATGATAGGGTTAACCCGTTCCCAACAAGTTTATGAAATCCCCATAGACTTTGTACACAACCCACTCGATTCCCGTGGTCAAGGGGTTAATATGCAACAAGAAATGCTTTAAGTTGCCAACTAGGGTTAACTTTGTAGGTAACAAATGCTTTCCCAGACCAAGCAAATGCAATAGACTTAAAATCGGATTAAGATGTGGTTTCAGGTTTCTGTAAGCAATAGATTAATAGATAACAATAAATTAAGGTTCAAGAAGGCACTGTGTTAACTAACCCATTGTCTACGAGAACCTTGCGGGCCATGGTTTAACTCTATAGAATTGCAAACATCTAATAGGGAACATGTTAACTACTTTAGCGGTAAGTTGCATACTGACATAGGAGAATATGTTACACAGTCATGTTGGTATTCTCCGTGACCCTGATAATTGGGACCTACTTTAGCGTGAACCAGCTCCCAGATCTTGCATCTCCTCCCTTGATCTGCTGACACAGATACCCAGCATGCTCGGTAGGTGGACATGCTGTTATGACCACAGAAACATGCCATTATGACAACATACATGTAAATGGCAGCCTTGTCTGTCCAGACTATAGGCTAGAGAAAGGGTTAGTGGAAATCATCATGTGACTTCACTATACAGGGTGGCCCAGAAAGGATGCAACACCTACGATCGTTTATTTCATCAACACCATCGACCAAATGTCATTGTTTTTTATTTGATTGGGTAGAACATTCTTTTTCCAACAAAATGATACCATAAGCATTGATTTTGGGTAAGGCGTTTGGATCCTAGGGCCATTTTTCTGAGGCAATGTCGTTTCCTAAATTTGCTACTTTTTCGTCTCCGGCGATCCTCTGAACAATGAGACATTCTCGCCCCACGGCCTGCCATAGAATTAGCTGTACCGAAGAACCGCATGACTGCTCTCCCTTTGTAAGGAAGACAATGTGAGCCATTCTTCTGTACAGCTAATTCTACGGCAGGCCGTGGGGCGAGAATGTCTCAGTGTTCCGAGAATCGCTGGAGACGAAAAAGTAGCAAATTTAGGAAACGACATTGCCTCAGAAAAATGGCCTGAGGTTTAGCCGGACCTCAAAACATCTTAGATATGTTTACAAGATGAATTCCAAGTATTGAATTGTATTAATAATGGCCCGGTCAGATATCAACGGATATCGGAAACGTATGCCCAACGAATAGACAATTTGCGAAATTAAATTATCCGGTGATGAAAGTCGTCTCCATTGCTTCATGTACAAAACATAGAACAACGTACATCACCGGACAAGGAACGGACAAGAAACGTATAGAACGGGTGGAAAATTTAGATCTCCGTTTGACATCCGTTTGCGCAATCCGTTGATATATGTGACTGGGCTATTAGCAACAAGTTAATTGAATAGCTTGTATTCCTCCTGTCCCTTTGTAGACAAACTATAATCAAAGAACATTTACCCCTTCTTGTCCCATCTTCTCTCTCAGACACAACACTTCTTATGGAACTGATTTTGCAGACAGGCACAGATATTTGATAGTGAAGCTCCTTCAAAAGATAGCTATGTTTGTATCAGTTGCTGAGTGCCAGTATGTTCGTGTTTGCTGTGCTTGAGAGTGTGTGTGTGTTTGGGCGAGTTTGTGTGCTTGTATTTATATCTTCATGTACCATCTTTCGGTACTGATATTATCTTCATATAATACACCTTCCATACCGCAGCATTACTGTCACTTACCCTACATACTTTATTCAATTCTAGTAACTGTTGTGTAGATCTTTATGTTTTGGGGCAAGATGCTAAAATGATAATATGTCCTTGTAAGAATGCAGGAAATGCCCTAGGCCATACCTAAGAAATTACCTTAGCCGTAGGCAGGATATACCCATGGTCACACACAGAATTTGCCCTTTACCATACCCAGGTTATGCCCATGGCCGTACCCAGGATATGCCCTTGGCCGTACCCAGTATATGCCCTTGGCCATACCCAGGATATGCCCTTGGCCGTATTAAGGATATGCTCTTGACCGTATTCAGGATATTATGCCCTTGGCCGTACCCAAGATATGCCCTTGGCCATACCCAGGTTATGCCCTTGGCAGTTCCAGGATATGCCCTGACCATACCCAGGATATGCCCTGACCATACCCAGGATATGCCCGTGGCCGTACCCAGGATATGCCCTTGGCCATGCCCAGGATATGCCCGTGGCCATACCCATAATATGCCCTTGGCCGTACCTAGGATATGCCCTGACCATACCAAAGATATGCCCTGACCATACCCAGGATATGCCCTTGGCCATACCCAGGATATGCCCTTGGCCATACCCAGGATATGCCCTGACCATACCCAGGATATGTCCTAAGCCATACCCAGGTTATGCCCTTGGCCATACCCAGGTTATGCCCTTGGCCGTACCCAGGATATGCCCTTTGCCATACTCATAATATGCCCTTGGCCATACCCGTGATATGCCTGTTGTCATTCCCATGATATGCCCTTGGCCGTACCTAGGATATGCCCTGACCATACCAAGGATATGCCCTGACCATACCCAGGATATGTCCTTGGCCATACCCAGTTTATGCCCTTGGCCATACCCAGGATATGCCCTGACAATACCCAGGATATGCCCTTGGCCATACCCAGGTTATGCCCTTGGCCATACCCAGGATATGCCCTTTGCCATACTCATAATATGCCCTTGGCCATACCCGTGATATGCCTGTTGTCATTCCCATGATATGCCCTTGGCCGTACCTAGGATATGCCCTTGGCCATACCCAGGATATGCCCTTGGCCATACCCAGGATATGCCATTGGACATACCTATAATTTGCCCTGAGCATACCAAGAATATGCCCTTGGCCATACCCATGATATGCCCTGACCATACCCATGATATGCCCTTAGCCATATCCAGGATATGCCCTAACCATACCCAGGATATGCCCTGACCATACCCTGGATATGCTTGTGGCTGTACCTAGGATATGCCCTTGGCCATACCCAGGTTATGCCCTTGGTCGTACCCAGGGTATGCCCTTGGCCATTCCAGGATATGCCCTGACCATACCCATGATATGCCCTTGGCCATACCCAGAATCTGCCCTTTGCCCATACCCTGGATATGTCCTTTGCCATACCCATAATATGCCCTTGGCTTTACCCGTGATATGCCCTTGGTCATACCTAGGATATGCCCCTTTTTACACCCAGGATATGCCCTTGGCCATTACCAGGATATGCCATTGGGTGTACCCAGGATATGTCCTCGGCCATACCCAGGATATGCCCTCGGCCATACCCAGGATATGCCCTCGGCCATACCCAGGATATGCCCTCGGCCATACCCAGGACAGCCCTTGGACATGCCTATGATATGCCCCTGACCATTTCCAGGTCCTTGGCCCTTGTTTTGTCCTAAGTAGTCATATATTTGATATGCCCTTAGCCTACATCCTCTGCCTATGTATGTATTATGACAAAATTTTTATTATGACAACTTTTGTCATTAAATTTGTTTGGTGTTGTTAGTATAGAGGCCCTTCTTAATATTGAGATGGGTGCATAGTTATGTTTTCTCATTGAGAGTAGAACCATTCTTTTTACAAGTAGTCCTTATTATTTGATAGAAGTTCACTGTTGATTTCACAGCATTAAAATCACATTTCCTATCACCATTTTGTGTTTTATTACATCTTTAATACAATGTATGAATGAATAAAACTCTAATAATGCTAAATATTGTGATTGCTTAAAATCTACACTGTAATTGCTCCTGTAGATATGAAGAAAGTGGCTAAATTGAATTAACACATCCATCAAGTATCTTCTGATTTTACACTTTTGATATGAAGTAGTGAAAATGACAAAAGCAATGATGTTGTATACTCTACATCGCAGTATAATGACCTTCAAAAAGGTTGGCCAACCTTATTTACTTCAGGGTTATTTGATAACGAGACTACATCTATTGTGAATAGATGATGAGCCACAAAATTGAGAAGCAAATTAATTTTTTCTGAAGGTAAATCTAATTTGACTATAATCTGGGCATATAATGGAGGTTTTTCATTCAGTATACTGCCTCAGGGATTCCTACCTCAAATACGATTATGTCAATTTTGTTTTCAAATCCTGGAACATTTTGCCATTGCATGCATTGATTCTGTTTTCTAAGTCTTAAACTGCTCAGTCATGGATATATGCAACTGGGCCTTTGACTTGTAGGTTCCTTTATTATTTTGACTAGCCATAATCATTTAAAAGACAATGTGCATATTGAAAAGCAATTTACATGTTCTCATTATGAATCTTTTTTTCCTGTCAACTTTACAATACGTGCATTCTCACTAGACCACAACCCAATGCACCATACAGTTGTTAACTGGTGGTGGAGGGAAAAGCACGGAATGTTCCATTACTCCCAAGGGATTTTAAATGCTATTGAGGGAAGAGTAAATAAGTCCCGAGACGTAGTCGAAGGACTTATTTTCTTCACGAAATAGCATTTAAAATCCCGAGGGGAACATTCCATGATTTTCCCGACAGCAAAGTTAACAACTGTTTTATCATCTGAATTGCCATGTAACAGTGCCATGTAACATCAAAAAATGTTACATGGCAGCTGATGTACTGTATTTACTAAGTCAGGTGATAATTGGTCATATACCATAGTCTTGAAAGTGCATGAAAAATTGGTCTTGAACAGGTTAGTGAATTGGTCAAGACTCAAGATATGTGACCGGCAATATAACAAAACCCTGCACTTATCAGTAATTCATGTTTTGAAGAAATGGGCATTGTAAGTTCACATAATGTGTGTAAAAGACTAATGATTGTAAAATTGACACAATCATATCTTCACCAATATTGACGAATTTGTTAGAACAAAGCATCAAATGAAAGCTTAAGATGAGGCCTTTCTAATGGTATGAAAATCTACATTTTGATTTTTACCGGCAGGGTTTTGCTATAGCCGGTCACATATGGTGCAGATATCAGGTCTGAAAAAGGCACTGGCCTGTTAGCCCAGAGCCACCAATAAGAGCTAATGGCCACTAAAAATTAGCTTTGGGCCACCATAATTTGATTTTCCCAAGTTATTCCTGCACGACTAGCCAACTAGAGTCTAGATGTAACATATAATATTTAATAGTTTTTTTGTTTTGGTCCACCAAAACTTAATTTTACTTTCCTGACCATATAAAATAGAAAAAAAAAGTTCATTTCTAGAGTTGCAATTAATACATGTATATATGTGCCTTTGCTGTAGAGTTATTAACCCCTTGACTATGGGAACCAGGTGGGTTGTGTTCAAAGTCTATGTAGATTTCAGAATCTCGAAGGGAACAGGTTAAACCAATACAAGCCATGTCCTGAAAAAAGGCTGTTGCCTTTAATAGTCTGAATGGGTTAACGTGAAGATGGGGTACCTGCTTTGTTCTGTTATTTGTCTATGGCTGTTATAGCCCTGTTATAGGTGCATTTCGTAGCCTAATTATGAGCACATCTCCTACGTGAGGCACTCACGATGTGCAAATGACGCTTGCCACCGTCTCGCATTTAGCCCCGCTTTGAGCAAATCTCGGCAGAGACGGGTTTTTTATTTCCAGTCGGTGACAAGCTGTATCAACAAGCTGCCTGGAGAACCCAAAGGAGTTATGGAAAACTACACTCCTCATGCATACATACTCTCACACAAACAGACACCTACGGACAATCTCAAGTGCATTCATATATGTTTGTGCCCACACTTACTCACTAGCAATAAATGCACACAATGATATGCATAAAATGCATACTGGTCCTACACATACACACATACAGTGTATACCATTCATACACACCACGAGCACATACCCATACAAACACACAATAAACAAATGTAGATGGCCACATAATTTGACATACACACAAATAAACAAACAAACAACTAACAAACACATGGATGCGCACACACATGCACACACACACACATACACACACCAACACATATGCAAACATACATCATATACACAAGCACATACAGACGGATTGACAGAGTTTCTTTTAATGTATTCATCTTTTACTCTCATTAATTCTTGAATTGCTTGCTTTATTTTCTTTAATCTCTCCCTGAATAAAGCATTTTGCTTTTATTCAAATTTATTTAACCCTTTACGAACTGGTCCTGAAAATACCTGGGTTCGGGACTTGGTAGGATGTATTTATACCAACATCAAATACATGTAGCCTTTTAAGGCCTGGTCACATATTACTGGATAGCGCAAACGGATGTTTGTTCGTATGCGTTTCTTGTCCATTCCTTGTCAGGCGATATACGTTGTTCTATCCGGCGGAATTATGTGTACATGGAGACGACTTTCACCACCGGATAATTTCATTTCGCAAATGTTCTATTCGTCGTGCATCCATGCTTTCCGGTGATATGTGACCTGGCCTTAAGTGGTTAACACAAATTGATACATGAACCAGAACTAAGAATTAAAAAATCAAGCAAGAAATTGCAATGTAGACATTCTTTTATTGATGAATGTCAACTCTAAATGATTCATGAATGTCGGAACCGGAAACAATATTGCACTATTGATGCACTATTTATGCAATCCATACTATAGTTTTCTAAACAATTAATGATCCTGAAAATTGCTAAAATGTCATTAATGCAATATTTCAGTTATATTAACAATCGATTCCTTAACTATTGCTTTATGAACTATTAAACTGGAGAGAAATTCCACATAAATGAAATATTTCTGTAATCTTTACAATTATTTTGTTTAATATCAATTATTTTGTTTATATTGACGCTTCTAATGGGCATGTACATGATGTATCCTTCATGAGCACATTATATGTATTACATATGTTAAACATGCCTGAATCATGTAGGCCAATGCTACATGTAGACTTATCATTCCAATGAGTTTTGATAATTAGTGGCAAAGCTAGCCAGGTTAATCCTTACCAGGATTTGGGGAGCAGCCCGTATAAAGCAATTAAAATGGCATTACCATTATGTATAGTTTATGTCTTACTATTTTTGTATTCTGCCTTGGTATTGTGCATTCCTTTATTTGCTGTGGGCGGTTGTGGGGGGGGGGGGGGGGGGGGGGAGGACTAATATGGGGTTAAAAATAAGGCTTACAACCTGCACAAAACAATTAAAATGGTGTCAGGCACAGTATATGCATTATACTATTTAATCTCCCTTTATGGTAGTATGTGTTTCTTTATTTGCCTTTCCGCCTCTAGGGAAGGGGTGAGAACAGCGATGGCAAGTGATGGGAGCAAGTGTCCCACCTTGCCCCTTCTAAGGTATGCCATGCACTGATGCTAATGAATATCGCATGGCCAATTACTTAGCATGGCTCCGACCTAGATTCAGCGCAAGTTGCACTTTTCTCTCCATCCCTCCTTCATTTATTAGGACCTGAATGTGCAGGTTAACTTCATACGTGAGGCAGGGTTCCATCATGCGATGCACATAATGTCACACTATAGTACATATATATGGCATGTTATATTGCCTAATATGATTATTAACCATCTCTTTAGAAGTGGTTTTACATTTACTTTGGTAATTGGATACACATATACACATATCTGATATGCACTTTATTGAAGTGCACTTGAACTCTCTGAGGAGCTTTCAAGCCAGGCCACATGTTACAGGTGTACACATAATCTTCAATCACAATTATATCCTACCCTGTACCTATACATTGTATACATGTATACACCTGGGTGGAGAGCAGCAAATAAGGGCACATTTCTTGCTGAAGGAAAAACATTCTGAATTGGGCCTCAAACCCATCAGATGGTTCAGGACATTTCCATAGAACAGACTACTGTGGCTCATGTTCCGCAATTCCACTATGACTAGATTATGGCGATAGAGCCTTCTCCATGTCTTGTGGAGTAAGCTTCCCGGTCAAATTCATTATGCCCCACAGTAGATAGTTTTAAACTCTTAAGTTACAGTGAAACCCCAATTTATTTAATTGCTGATTTGTGTTTATTTTTTATTTAGTATTCAATTCTGTGACATTTGTGCAGGAAAATGTACATATTTTTCAAAATTTAGTTTTAAATCCACTCTTGCATCTTTTTACCTGAAAGTGCTACTCGACTCAGTAGGTATACATTATATATTACAGACGAGATGGCATCACACCCTTTTGTTATATAACTTAGTAATTATGGTTAATAATAACTTGTCATTTGGATTGCACTTTTGCATTAAACCTGGTCGATTGTCGTCTTAGCAACTGCTAGGTCATGAAGTTTTGGCTTGCCTGACATTTTTAGACCCATATCCCATGACAATGAATGGCTGTGTTATCACACTTTGTAACTCAATAGCAATGTGTTGCCTGCTTAGGTGCAAAAGCAAATGAAGATAATATCAAAGAAGTGTTTTGCCCTGTTGAAGTTAAAGGGTTAAGTATATCAGCTGAGGTATATAGAGATTGCATAGTAACAAAATTAAATCATCACCTAGATGGGTTATTGATTTATTCTTTCTATTATTTCCAGTAAATTATTACTTAATTATGTGACATAGTGACATTTGTGTGGTAGAGAACTGTTCACGTTGACTTCATACCAACCTTCCTTGCCTTGAATGTGTTCCTCCTCCCTCTCCCATGGATATGGTGTTTAGGTCAAATGAAAATGTAGATATTCTAAAAATAGGGCAATATTGGAGATGTTGTCAGCAGGACCGATCCCAAGATTAGTAGGGCTTTAGTCTGTGGAGAATTAGTGATAGTAAAATAATTGGCCTAGATGGGCAAAGCGGTAGTTCATTGTATATTCTCTATGAATTATGTGTGTTGGTAGCATGCAATACAACAGTTCACATTGATTTCAATCCGTTCATCTTTGCCAGATGTGTCCTAACTCCATGTACATTATATGGTTGTTAATTAGGCCAAATGCAAATTATGAAGATTTGCTTGAATAATTAGGGCAATATCTATTGAAGGTGTTGTCTACAAGACCAATCGTGAGCTTTATCAGGATCAGTCTGGCTTGGGTGTAGTATGGAGATCAAGTGATTTTATAAGCAAATAATCATCATCTATGAGGGTACATGATGGTACAACTTGCTGAGGATACTGTCAAGCCGAGGTATCTATTGTCATGTCCACACGGAGGGCCTTAACTTCAAGTTATCTTGTTTCAAAACTTAAAGATATCTTGTAGTTTGCGCCTGGGGAGATCTATCTAAGCTATCTATTGAAGTATGAACTCATGCGTCATGGTTTGGCACTGGGCCTCTAGTACATATATCATCCCAGGGTCCATATTCATAAAGCCTGCGTCACAAATGCAACGGTCCCTGGCCGAATTTTAAAACTGCCATGGAGTCGAGCGTATTTTTTGCTTGAAATCTTCCTCGTCACATATTGGACGGGGCTTGGGAGAACCCAATGGACATCAGTGATCAGAAATCCGGGTGCCCGTCAGTAAACAAAAGGAGTCTGGCGAAAATCGCTAAATTTGGAAGCAGGAATTGTGGTGCCCTGCGAACGTTAGCCGACTCCTAAAAAATGTGGTGGAGCCCGCAGTTATCGCAGTTATCGAGCAGACGCAGGCCGTATTCCTGGCAAACATGCCCTTTTGAGCTCTCCGAGAAGTCAGGCGGGTTCCGTTTTGGATATGTGACGGCCCCTTGAGATCCTGCTAGCTTAATAGTTCTTGGCTACATCTATTTCAAATGATACGGTTTAGTGAGCAACAAATATTTTTCTAGTCTCCAACCAGTAGGGTTAGCTGGGTTAGCCTTGGGTACCCACTATTACTTAAAATAAACTCTGCAAGCAACTAAAATATAATTTGTTTAATACTAGCCACATAATCCAAAATGGACTTGGCATGGAACTAAGCTAGCGGGGTGTTATGAATATGGTCCCAGATCACCAATACCATAGTGAAATAAATGTGCTGTAGAGATCATGCTGCTTAACTCATCATGTTCTTTTAAAAACATTCATGTTTTGCCTCGAATGTGTCACCGACCAAATGACCCCACTGTCGGGTTGATTAATTAGGCCAACATCGAGTTGTTTTTTACCTTTGAATTATTACTCAAGCTCATTATTAATTATTCCTAAATGATGTGACATTTGCGCTGTACATGTAGGTCGCGTGCAACAAAACTGTTCATGTTGACTTCAAAACCATTCTTCACCGCCTGAATGTGTCACTATTTCATCCCTGTGTACATGGCGGTTATAATTAGGCCAAGTGCAAATGAAAATTTACTTGAAATAATTAGGACAATAATTATTGAATACATGTATGTTGTCTGCAGATCTCTTCCTAAGGTTTATCAGGATCAGTCTGGTTTTGATGGATGGCGAATTAGTGTTAACCCATTCCCAATGAGTTTATGAAATCCCTATAGACTTTGTACACAACCCACTCAGTTCCCGTGGTCAAGAGGTTAAGCAAATAGTCCTCGACTACGAGGGTAATGGTACAAACTAACTTTGCCAAAGTGATCTGGGCCAAGGGGCCTGGAACTGACCTAGCCCATCACCAAGGTAATTAGAACTATTGGCTCTAACTTGATCTAAAGAGCATGATGTACAGAAATATGTTTGTGTTGTAATTAAGCTTGCGGCTAGCTAGTAGCAAGTTTGATATATGCAATATACATGTATGCTGAAATTGTGAGCATGCAGCAGCTTTTAAGTGTGTCAGTTAGCGTGCGGGAATAGTCTGCAAGCTTACTTTCAGCAGAGATTGCCTATTAAGCTTGTCACTAGCTAGCCACAAGCTAGCCGCTAGCTTACAACATAATTAGATTTCTGTAGGGGTGGTTGAGCAAAAGTACCTTTACTACTCATTTAGCCATTAAGTTTTATCTTAAGAGATTTATCTAGAGATCAGTGGAACTAGGGCTGGTCCTGCGTCATGGTCGAGCTCTCGCCCCTCCTGGATAGTTGAGTTTTGGTCAAACTGAATTTTATTAACCCAAAACTGCACCAGTACAGTACAGACTAATAGTTATAACTCCACCATGGTCAAAATGTATAGAAAATTACAAATGACTAAGTAAAAACCTGGTTATCATTACAAAAATAGAGGGTGCTTTCTAAAAAAATCATTGGTTTCAACCATTTTTCATACAAAATTGTGCATGTGATGTTTTGTTAAAATAAGGATTAAATAGAGATATCATCAACAACTATTTAAAAGCCTCTTTTGAATTTTTTGAAAGAAGTATATAAGCATTTTATGTATTTTTTTAAAAAGTCAAGATATCGTCTGGCTGAACGATATATAAATAAAATATATTTTGAAATTCAAATTTTACAACTATGAGAGCATTTGAAAGAGAATGATTTTCATTTCATATATATGTTTTATTCAATGAACTTTCAAATGGAATTAAAATCAACCAATTTAGTGTCATGGGGCCATTCGGGAAGTACCAATACTCGACTATCCCTTTTATTGTGAGGATACTGTCATGCCAGGATATATGTGATATATCATTCCAGATCGCCCAGATCATAGTGACATAAATGTGCTGTAGAGATCATGCTGCTAAACTCATCATGTTCACTTCAAAACATTTCTTTTTAGCCTCAAATGTGTCACCAGCCAATCAACCCCCATGTTGGTGGATTAATTAGGGCGACATTGAGTTGTTTTCAATTGATAAGTTGTTTTTCATGCTCATAATCATAGATTATTACTAAATGATGTGACATTTGTGCTGTAGGTAGCGTGCAACACAACTGTTCATGTTGACTTCAAAACCTTCCTCCACTGCCTGAATGTGTCACTATAATATCCCTATGTACATGGTGGTTATAAGGCCAACTGCAAAATTTATTGAAGAAGGACTGATCCTGAGATATGTTTGACTTGGGTCTTTTACTGAGATTTAATGATATAGCAAACAAAATAATCCTTGGCGGTTTTGATTGGTATTAAATTCTTACTCCCTTGAATTATTAAGTATGGATGATGTGAGAAAGTGACATATATGTTTCAGTAGGTATAGCATGTTGGTCATCATTTTTTATCATTTCAAAATGTATTTAATCAAGACCTGGAAAAACTTACCATCAATCAGCTTCATCTGGCAACCTTCCGGCAACCCTCCAAAGGGAGGGTCGTAATATTGTTACTCATAATAGTATAATCATAATGAGATACCCCCCCCCCCCAAAAAAAAACAAACAAAAACACCGCTTAACAACAACAAATAATGCTCGCATGTGCCAATCTCATGGTCCCTATGAAGCAGTGATCAGTGCATTGGTCCACTCTAGAATTGTCCTGAGCGTGTGACAGAATTTTATTTGATTTTATATTCACCTTGGAACTTTTCTTTTCTTTTCCTTAAATATCACCAAAATTACACAACCCTCATGTTAGTGGGTTAATAAGGGCAGCTAAATTGAGTTTTGTTGACCTTTTGGTTGTTATTTCATACTCCTGTTTTTCGATAAAGTAACACTAAATGATGTGACATTTGTGCTGTCGGTATTGCAACAAAACGTTTCATGTTGACATCAAAACCCTTTATTATTGCCTAAATGTGCCACCCCCCCCCCCCCCCCCCCCCATCCCCTCTCCATGTATACATGGTAGTTAATTAGGCCAACTGTAAATGAAGAAATTCCTAACCTTTTTAGTTAGTAGTTCATGCTCCTGTTCCATATATGAATTATTACCCAGTGACATTTGTGCTGTCAGGATCATGCTGTTAATGTTCTTTTCATGGAGCGTAATGAGGCCAGTATCAGTTGAAGAATTTGTTAACCGGTTCAGGACTGACTGATTTTGCTATAACATGCATTCTCCATAGACTCCTGCCCAAGTTTTTTCGGGACCAGTCGTGAACGGGTTAACCTGTACAAACCATGATTCAGATCAATCCTATTTCATCTATCCTATCCTATGACCAAGATATGTCAGGTTCTGATCGTTGAGGATCGAGAGGTGTAGTGAAACAGATGTCCCCAACTGGGCTAAGTAGGTACATTGTTCTCCTGATCCAAATGAATAATTACTAAATGTGCAACAGTTTGTGAGACAGTCACATTTGTGCTGTCAGAGGCATGCTGTTAATGTTCTTTTTATGGAGCATAATTAGGCCAGTATCAATTGTAGATGTAGTCTACATTTGTGCTGTGGGGGGCATGCTGTTAATGTTCTTTTTTATGGATTGTAATTAGGCCAGTATCAATTGTAGATGTTGTCTACCTGTACCAACTATGTTTAGGACCAATCCTATTTCATCTATCCTATTCTATGATCAAGCTATGTCAGGTTCTGATTGTTGAGGATGAGAGGTGTAGTGAAACAGTCATCCCAACTGGGCTAAGTATGTATATTGTTTTCCTGCTCCAAATGAATAATAACTAAATGTGCAATAGTTTGTGAGACAGTCACGTTTTTGCTGTCAGGTGCATGCTGTTAATGTTCTTTTTATGGAGCGTAATTAGGCCAGTATCAATTGTAGATGTAGTCTACCTGTACCAACCATGTTTAGGACCAATCCTATTTCATCTATCCTATTCTATGACCAAGCTATGTTAGGTTCTGATTGTTGAGGATGAGAGGTGTAGTGAAACAGATGTCCCCAACTGGGCTAAGTAGGTACATTGTTTTCCTGATCCAAATGAATAATAACTAAATGTGCAATAGTTTGTGAGACGGTCACGTTTTTGCTGTCAGGTGCATGCTGTTAATGTTCTTTTTATGGAGCGTAATTAGGCCAGTATCAATTGTAGATGTAGTCTACCTGTACCAACCATGTTTAGGACCAATCCTACTTCATCTATCCTATCCTATGACCAAGCTATGTCAGGTTCTGAGTGTTGAGGATGAGAGGTGTAGCGAAACAGTTGTCCCCAACTGGGTTAAGTAGGTATATTGTTTTCCTGATCCAAATGAATAATTACTAAATGTGCAACAGTTTGTGAGACAGTCACGTTTTTGCTGTCAGGTGCATGCTGTTAATGTTCTTTTTATGGAGCGTAATTAGGCCAGTATCAATTGTAGATGTAGTCTACCTGTACCAACCATGTTTAGGACCATTCCTATTTCATCTATCCTATTCTATGAACAAGCTATGTCAGGTTCTGAGCGTTGAGGATGAGAAGATTAGCAAACAGCTGTCCCCAACTGGGTTAAGTAGGTACATTGTTTTCCTGTGCAACATTTTGTGAGACAGTCACATTTGTGCTGTCTTTTTATGGCAAATAATTAGGCCAGTATCGATTGTAGACTATGTAGTCTACTTGCACGGGCTGTGTTTAGGACCATTTCCCAAGCAAAGCTTTTTAGCCAGACTTGAGTCTATGAGGATGAGAGGTTTGGCACAATAATCATCCCAAGCTCTACCTGTACCAGCTGTGTTTAGGACCATTTCCCAAGCAACAAAGTTGTATGCCAGACTTGAGTCTATGAGGATGACAGCGAGGATGAGAGGTTTGGCACAATGATCAGCCCAACTGCGTTTATTTGGTATTTTGTTTTCTTGATTCCCAATGAATAATTATGAAATATGAATTATATCAAACATAAGGAAAATTACAAGAAGTATATATTATATAAATGACAAATTAGCAAAGAAAATGGGGCTTCCCCTTTTTGGGGGCTCATTTTTCATTTACATTATATACTTCTGGTCAGTTTCCTTATGTTTGAAATAATTGATTTAAAAAAAGCTGCATCACTTAGGTGATATGAAAATGATTTTAGCTGATTTTTTAGAAAAATGCCTGAACACCCAGTATGTGTTTATTGGATTTTGATTTTCTTTCATTAAATTTCTCCATAAACCTATCCCTTATCTCACTTACAACTATACTGTATGGTTGGGTATTCTACACATCGGTTCCCTATAATGGTTCTGGAAGTTTTAGTGCAAAAGGAAATTCACATTTAAATGTCTGTATCATTTTTCTTGGTAAGAGATTTCCTATCTAGTTAAACCAGTCGTTTAGTTGCAACGTTACAGAAAATATTTAATTTCATTTCTATTTGGCCACCCCATATAGGTCTACCAGTTTAAAACTCCATTTAGGATTTGGGATCATGTTCTGTGGTACACTACATGTTGTTGATTGTGACAGAAAAAGGGCGCTATATCATTTTTGTACTTTTTATAATCGTGTTTAAAGTATGTGAGCCCTGTAGAAATCTAATGTGGCTTTCTTTAGTTTTATTTTTGATGAATATTCCCAAATGAAAATAATTATTATTGAAAATGTTGGCACAAGAATTAGGCTCTGACCTACAAGATAGTATGCAGAACTCAGTTTAGCAAAATATTGATGTATCACCCTTCTGGTTCTCACCAGTTGATGTGTGTCCCAACATTTACTGATGAGTAAACAGGAATATTGACTTATCACCCTTCTGGCTCTCACATGATGATGTGTGTCCCAACATTTACTGATGAGTAAACAGGAATATTGACATCAAATTACAAAGTTGATTTTAGAGGGCATGGGTGAATAGCAATGGCCATGATACATGATACAACTAACTGTGTACATTTATAGAGTGGCTCTTGTAACAAAAGACACATAATATTTATTTTGTTTTAATTACCCTATTTACTTATTGGCACACATACAGAAATTTAATAAGCTGGAAGCAAATAATAAATGCACAATGTTTGCTTATTACTGTAAATACATTTTAGGATTGATAGTGATAACCCTGGAAATTCTGTTTACATAAATAAGAATGTACGATTGTTCACATAATTAGTTATAGTAAAAAGTATCTGTCCCTCATAACTTGAATTTGTTCTCAATATACATTATTACATGAACCTGTTCATTATTAGATTTTGCAATCTCCATATAGTTGATACAGGGCCCACCAGGTTCCTGTAGGCAGTCGGTTAACCTATTCAGGACTGGAAATACTCTGACTGGTATCAGAGTCAAATACTGAGTCTTGAACAGGTTTAAATTAAAGGGATCTAATGACTTGACTTAAACCCCGTCTTAACCAAAAAAAATAGTCGCGGTAACGTCCTGATGTTATCCGGATGAGATCCTACACCGTTCCGATTAAGACGCTCCAATCGGGATAACATCAGGACGACATCTGGACGACATCGGGGTGAGTTTCACCCTAGTCGGGCCAGGGTGATAGCGCGGTAACGTCCGGACGACATCCTGATAAACGGCCTATTAAGACGCGCGCGGAACGTTAAACTGAATAATATATATTAAAAGCAGTTTGTTTAGTGGGGTCGGGGTATATGGTTGAGCAGAATGCTGTAAGAAATCCTTCTTGCACTGCCATACAGTGACCACTCAACCTTATTGCCAAGCGGCATGTTTTTCAATGATCAAGCTATGACATTTGCATTGACTCTGATTGTCATTTAGGTAAATTAGATTTAAATTTAGTTTTGTGCTACAGGGGGCTCTGGTTTTTTTTCTCTGGATAACAACAACTTAAACACATAATTGCAAAAGCTGGTTCATTTAGTGCCTTGGTATATAACAGACATTATTATTACTTTTTCAGGAAGTTAATCTGTTCAAAACTGTTTGATTATGATATGTTAGGCATTCTCAATAGACCACAGCCCAATTCCTTCCGGAACAATTAGTGCCGAATGGGATATAAAACAATTAGTGCAATAAGAGTGGGTACGTGCAATCTAGTTTGTCCAATTCGTTCCTATAGTCATTAACCCTTTGACTACGAGAACCGGGTGGGTTGTGTACAAAATCTATGAAGATTTCAGAATCTCGAAGGGAACAGGTTAACATGGTTATATGTCAGTTATGTGAAATAAACATGCATAACTCACTTTATTTGGATAAAACAGTCCTATACACCACTGAAATCATGAACTATATCAAGGTCATTCATCTTGTTCTTTGTCGGGACAAAGGTTTTATTATGATTCATAACATTTCTAGGCTAAATTTGCAAAGTATATATTAGGATAACACTGGACTGCAAAACAAACCAGTCATAAATAGGTTACTTCTAGATTCATCAGTTTTCTCTCATGAGAAACGTTCTCGCATTATTCAGCAGAAATTTTATTAGGACATTTAAACAAATATATAGATTGCTCATCCAAGCTGGAATGTCCTTTAATAGCGGGTAAAGAATTTGTATGACGTTTTTTGTCAGCAACTTTAAGGGTAAAACGGTCCCCACGACTGACCAAATATAAGGTATTATCTCAAACCAGAGCAAGGAAAACAAAGTTTGGGACAGGTTTCAAGGTCCTTGACAGGTCTCTGTGAACTCTGTGAACCACAAACATGGTTGAAACATTCAACAATCCAAAAATGAAAACATTCAAATTGATCCAAGTTTTTAATTCAAGTTGTGGAAATAAAATGAATTTGAATTTGATCCATTAACCTTATTTTATTAAGGTTGTTCTGAAAGTGATGTTTGAGGCTTCAATCACATGTACCAATACCATTGTAATATTCATCTGAAAGATAGTGTGATGTGTGATGTGTGACGTGTTTACCAAGTGAAAATAGTGCAATTGATGTTGGATTGTGTCACCTACTGCCCATTGATTCTGACTATATACAATTGAAAAGCATTCCGGAATGCTCTCAACCCATTTCCCTTTGAGATTTTGAAATTCCCATAGACTTTGTACATAGCCCACTCGGTTCCCGTAAGCAAGGGGTTTAATAAGTTCAATCATAAATATCTCCATGATTATGGAGACATGTGCAAAGTCAAAACCCATTTCAGTCTTTTGTTACCATACAGGGCACAAGAGAAGTGTGAAAGATCCAAGTGATTTTGGTTGAATTTGTCAAAGTTCCCCAATTAATTTTGCCAATTACTGTATAACTGGCCAATGGCTGAATATATAAGTGTATATTATAATACACATACACAACAATTGATGTGTATTAAAAACACAAATTGTCTCCCTTGTTAGAGGGACCAGTGTTCTGGACTCCCACCAAATTCACTAGATCCCTAATTGGAGGTGAATGTATCTATTGGTCCATCATAACTGTAAGTATTTGATGTTCCATATTCTAATGATGATAATAATATTATGAATAATATATATTCACATTTATTCTATTTTAGCATCACTCATAAGTAATGCATCATGTACAATAATACAATTTTGTTTCCATCTGTACTTACAGGCCTTCTCCCCCGGTAGAGGTACTAGTGAAAGGGACTCCTGCCTCATGCACAAGAAGGTGAATGTGAACGATCGTTCATACTATATATAAAAACAAAACAAATATGTTTAAGTAAAGAACAAATTGTCTACCCCCTTATAGTGTACTGGACTCCTGCCACATCATCAAATCCCTAATGGGAGGTCGGGTGAATGTATCCATTGGTCCATCATAACTGTTGATTTCCATATTCCAATAATTACGGTAATATTATTAATAAAATATGTTCACACTTTATATGTATTTTGATGTTTCGTTTTATTTTAGCATCACTCATAAGTATTGCATGTATACGATTATCAATAGTTTAATCTATCATGTGTACAAATTACCAACAGGGTAATTCTAAATATGAATTTTGTATCATTTTTCTGAAGTCATGTTTATTTACAGTGTTACCGAACCGTAACTTTGAAAGCAATTTTCTCCGTATTTTTTTTTCACAGCCGGTTTTCTATTCCACATTTAAATAATAATAATAATAATAATGGTGGCTGCTTATATAGCGCACGTTCCGTTGTATCTCGGCGCTCAAGTCACCAAAAATTATGATTTAAACATCAAATTAAAGCTTGAGACATGGAGAACAAGATGGTATATGATATACATAACTCAAACATGATAAATGTCAAGACGTGTCTCAATTTGGGCTAGCCGGTCACATATATGTTCACACTTTATATGTATTTTGATGTTTTGTTTTATTTAAGCATCACTCATAAGTAATGCATATATACATGTACAACAATACAACTTTTTCCTTCTGTACTTAAAGGCGTTCTCCCCTGGTTGACGTACTAATGAACAGGACTTCCTTCTGTACTTAAAGGCATTCTCCCCTGGTTGACGTACTAGTGAACATGACTTCCTTCTGTACTTAAAGGCGTTCTCCCCTGGTTGACGTACTAGTGAACAGGACTTTTGCCTCATGCACAAGAACCATAATCCAGAAGAAAATGTGAGTATACAAAAAATAGAAAAGAAAAGGTTAAGAGGTCAAATGGGATATGTCATGGAGATATGTAATATTATATATACTTTGTCACTTTTTTTTTATTCATTAGTTAGAAAGTCTAAGGTTGTGAATCTAGATTTCAAACATTCAAGTAACATATAAGATTCGTGTCCCAGATAATACATTCACTGATGATTCATTTGATATATCATATCACGGTTTAATAGTTAAATAGCCTTAGTAATTCTCTCGGGTAAAACAAACTCTACGGTGTTCCACTTATTCCACATTACATGTACATGAAGGACGGGCTCGTAAACAACCAAACGCAATCCTGTTTAAGAATTTATAGAAATTTATATGAAATCAAGATTGGCATGTTTGTTCGTGACAAGAGTCTCAATGCAAGCCTGTTAAATATTGTGTATTGAATATAATTACGCTCTAAATCGCTTTCTGGAGAACTGGGTAGCATCCTATTTGCTGCTGGAAACTTTGCCTCATGCGTACGTTGCTTGCATGTGGGTTTCCAGGCCACTTGGCTAAGCCTCATGTAATAGAGGTAAATTCTGTTAAACCCATTGCTGAGTTGAATCAGCTGGGACAAGTAGGCAAGTAACCGTATTAAAGATATCAACCTTTTCTTAAATGGAATTGTGTCACCTATTATGGAGAGAAGAGATACAAAAGATTCTGCTAGCGCATAACAAAACACTTACATGTACAGTGCTATGGCCTTTATTTCTAATGAGATTACTGTATATATACTAGATATAATCAGCTGGGACAAGTAGGCCTATAAACCATATTAAAGAGATCAACCTTTACTTGAATGGAATACATGTGTTACCTGAAGAGGAGAGAAACGATAAAAAAGGGTTCTGCTAGCGCGTGTCAAAACACTTTAAAACAGTGCTCTGGCCTTTATTTTTGATGAGATTAAAGGGGTAGTTCAGTTTTGGTATAGAGGGCGCTTCAAGGAATATTTTTTGTGAGGTAATGAAAAACTGAGTGTCAAATTGGAAAGAACATACAATTTTAATGACAGAATCAATTTTATTTGATCAAAATCGGGTTCAGAAACAGCTGAAATATCAATAAATATATCCAATCGGAATAAACCTGGGACCCCAGATATATTCGATGATTTAAGAAAAACAAAATAAAATGCTTACACTTTTTCAAAATTTTACAAAAGAGGTTTAAAATAGTTGTTGATGATCTCTCTATTTAATCATTATCTCAACAAAACATCACATGCACAATTTTTGTCGAGCCCACTGAGGGGTACGTGGAGGGAGACTAAGGGATCCAAATTGCGTCCATCTGTCTATTCGTCCTCCGTCCGTCATCCGTCCGTCGTCCGTGACCCTTATACAAATTTGACTAACTTTCCAACCCTGCATATGTTTGTGACCAAACTTGAGCGGTAGATACCCTATATTAGCCTCCATGATATTCTGGGGTCAAAGGTCACATAAGTAGGTCAAAGGTCAAATGAGGTCCAATGTGAAAGTTTACCTGCAAGAGTCTATTAGGGTTGATATCTTTCCAACCTTGCTTCTGTTTGTAGCCAAACTTGATTGGTAGATGCCCTATATTGGCCTCCATGATATTCTGGGGTCAAAGGTCACATAAGTATGTCAAAGGTCAAATGAGGTTCAATGTTGCATGAATGCGCGCAAGTGGGCGAGACTTTACGGCTATCGCCTTGTTAATAAAAAATGGTTTAAACCAATGCGTTTAGAGAGTGCCCTCCTGTTTTAACTGCTCTTTTTGAATGATAACAGGCTTTTTAAATAGTCGTTTGTAAATTTTGATACCTTTCGAGCATGGTGGAGTTATAACTATTAGTTTGTAATGTTATGGTGCAGGTTTTGGTTACTAAAATTCAGTTTGACCAAACCTTTACTATCCCTTTAATGTGTACTAGATCAAATCAGCTGGGACAAGTAGATCTAGGGTTAAATGTATTAAAGAGATCAACATTTTCTTGAATGAAATACATGTCTGCTACTTTAAGGGAGAAGAGAGGATAGGAGATATAAAAAGGTTCTGCGAGGGCGTATCAAAACATGTACCGTGCTATGGCGTTTATTTCTGATGAGATTCCTGTTTGTGTACTAGATTGAATCAGCTTGGACAAGTAGGCCTATAAACCATATTAACCCATTCCCTTCGAGATTTTAAAATCTGCATAGACTTTGTACATAGCCCACCCGGTTCCCGTACGCAAGGGGATACAAGGATGTTTGCTCTTACTTGAATGTAATTCATGCATTACCTATGGAGAGAGAAGAGAGGAGAGAAGAGGTAAAAAAAGTTCTACTAGCGCATATCAGAACACTTACATGCACCGTGCCATGGCCTAGTTGTGATAAGATATGATAAGTCCTAAATGTTTTAAAAGAATGTTGAAGGTAGTAAATTATTTAAGCATTACATCCTGAGGCTTGCATTTGTTAACTCCTAACGTGCCAAGCTCGCATTTTTGCGAGTTACAATGCACACAAATGCCATAGAGCATTAAAATTCCTGGCATGTTAAGAATTAATAGGTTCATAAGAGGGAACACATATTGGATGAGGTGAGAGTAAATTGTGTATTGGAACATGCACAAAGGGCAAGGCAGTGAATGCATGAATGAACAAACCAACATACAGACAAACGAACGAACACCCTAGTATTTATGGACCCGTTCCGAATAGGTTAAAATACATTGTAATAACAAAGATATTAAATTGTGTTAACATTATGGTACGAGGTGAACATTGATTGATTCGTTGATTGGCTAATGAGAAAGCATTATTGGAGGTGAGGAAAGTGCATTGTGTATTGGGGCGTGCACAAAGTTAAGGACAAGGTTGTTTTAATGTATATTGGTGGGGACCGCATGAATGAATGTATGGATGGATGGATGGATGGATGGATGGATGGATGGATGGATGGATGGATGGATGGATGGATGGATGGATGGATGGATGGATGGATGGATGGATGGATGGATGGATGGATGGATGGATGGATGGATGGATGGATGGATGGATGGATGGATGGATGGATGGATGGATGGATGGATGGATGGATGGATGGATGGATGGATGGATGGATGGATGGATGGATGGATGGATGGATGGATGGATGAATGTAAGAAAGAATTTAATGAATAAATGAGCAAATGGATGAATATATGAATGATGGATTGATGAATGAATTAATAAATGGATGAATAAATTAATGGATAGACATAATGTACATAAATGTACCTAGGTAACGAGCACTAAATTTTACTTGGGTATAAGGTGGATGTGGTGTAGAAAGATGTTTATCTCTTGATTAATGAATGGATGAATAAATACACACAGATACATGATCAACAAAGAGTGAGGGATGAATGAACAGGTCTTGACCATTCAGTGAAAGAGGAGGGCCCATATTGTGTGTATATAGTGCTGACCACATACACAGGTGACGACTGGTGAACATTCAGTTTAGGTAAATAGTAAGTAATATAATATTCATAATTATATCATAACTTTAAAACCCTACAATAATCTGAGATTGAATAGAATATTAGACAATATTGAGTACTGAATTCATTCTTCTAGCAGAAAGTTTGCAGATTTAGATTTTTATTGCTTTGTATTAGTTTATTATATTGTTAAAATTTGTAGTTTCAATTAAATATAATTTCATATTTTTGTATCGGTTTATATCAAATATTTGTATGTATCACAGCTTCCTTTGGCTGATCAAGGGCTTTTTAACTGCGTTAGATCAAAACAAAAAACTCAAATTTCGCAAGATAACTTGTGAAATGCCTTCCACAACAGATTGTATTGTGACTAGTTCCACATCTTCAGAAGATTTCCAGACAAGCTCAGACTCTAAAAACGGATGTACAGAAAGGAAACAAAGAGTTCTGATACAAGGACAGACTTGTGATGGATGTTGTCAGCATACATGTATGTAGTCTAAAGTATTCTCATTGCTGTCGAGTCTAACGACCACCTGCTCTGTGTACAACCTGTGTATAAAGGCCATGTTCTCCACTCTCTAGGTAACTGTTTGCATGTAAGTTTGCTTTAGCACGATCGAAGGCCGTGTTTTCTTTTTCCTTTTGGTAGTCTTCATACTTCATAGAAAGGGTTAACTTTATACAAAGTACATATTAATAATACTTTTAAACCTGCTTTGTTGACCCCCTGTGTATAAAGACCAATATTCTTCACTCCTTAAAGGGATCTAGTAACTTTGTTGACATGTGCAAAAAGTGATGAAGGGTTGATGCAATGTATATTGTTGTTATCTCATATGTCCACAGGGTATTGTGTGAAAATTTCTTATCTGAATACTTCAATCGTACATATCTTTGTAACGAAAGGGAAATTTGAAAAACCGAAACCGGTCCCATGATTTTATTGTTAATACGAATACAACAAGGTATGAGGGAACCGCTAGAATTAACATTTTATTTTGAGGATTTGGACAATGTTACTAAGTCCCTTTAAGAAGCTGTTTGCCCACAGATAACATTATTGTGTGTTACCCTTGGATGGTCTTTATAGACAGGGCGCACCGTACCATGAGTTGTTTTTAATACTACAAGAGGACAGTGCTCCCATTTGTTCAAACTTGCTGATATTTTGCACACGTATAACACCCTTTTCTGTACTTTCTGTATCCCATGCATGTTCTTCATAGACAGGATATTTGTATATTAATTCTCCTCTCCCTAGTAAGCTGTTTGAATGCAAGTTTTGCTAAATAAAGACTTCATTTTCTGTTTCCCTGGGTTGTCTTTATAGCCAGGGCGCACTGTTCCACAAGTTGTTTTTATGCTACCGGAGGATAGTGCTCCTATTGAACCAAACTTGCTGATATTTTGCACATAACACCCTTTTCGGTACTTTCTGTATCCCATGAATGCTTTTCATAGACAGGATATTTGTATGTTAATTCCCCTCTCCCTAGTAAGCTGTTTGCATGCGAGTTTGCTTAATATAAAGACTACATTTTCTGTTTCCCTTGGGTTGTCTTTATAGCCAGGGCACACTGTTCCACAAGTTGTTTTTTATACTACAAGTGGTCAGTGCTCCCATTCGCCCGAACTTGCTGATATTTTTGCACAATTTTGCACGTAACACCTTTTCTGACACATAAATCACATGTAAATTGATGCATAGCCTGCAACCATATCCCGGTTACATGTCCACTACCTGATTAACTTGTTTAGAAGTACACGTATTTGACTTTGGCTTAAAATGAATTCACCATACACTCCGGCCCGAGTATTTTCGGGACCGGTCCTGAACGGGTTAAGAGGTGGTATAGAGCCAGCTGTGTGATTTATAAATCGGTGAATCCATCAATTTAGAGGGCACAACCTTTTTACTGTATTTTAGTAAGCCTTTGGTGATGTATAATTATGAATAAAATCAAGTAATTACCCGAGGATCAGAGCAAAGTTAAGAAGCATTTGAAACTTATTTGTTTCAGCAGATTTGAACGTCAAACATTGCTTAATACTGTCATCAATTAATGCCAGGCATATTTTTATTTATATGTGAAAAAACCCTTATCTTAACTGAGATTATGATGTGCCTATCATAATAACTTTTCTTTCCTATCCGCTTTTTCATATTTTAACCCATGATTCCTTGCGGGGAACTGGTGGGGATTTCAAATAATACATGTTTTTTTGTATACAGGCATTTTTCATACACCCTAGCCCGAGTATTTTTTAGACCAGTCCTGATGGTTTATCCTGTTAGAGACAAATTTGTTTTGGTATAACATATGTTTTTTCAAAGAAACAAACCCCATTCAAAGCACCATTATCAACGATTCAACTTTTTGACTGATATTTTTTTGAGAATGAGCAATCGTTTAAATCTTTGGCCGTTGGATTATGCACACAACTGATCAAATTTTGTACATGCTTATAAATAGCCTATCAAGGTCACAAACAACCAGTTTTATATGTGGGCTCCAAGCAAAACGTGAGGGCAATTTTCCAACCCTCATTCCAAACCGTTTAAAATAATCACCCTTCCCAAGGAGAAAGAAGGTTCCTGTCTATATTATTTGTAAACATCATGCCAACGAGAGGGTCATATATTCAGGCCAGGGGCAGAATCAGGGGTAGTTAGATGCAACACGTGTGCGTGTCGGCCAGCAAATCTGCTGCCTGAGTAAAAATAGAAGAAATCTCTACCCACCCCAATCATGCTTCGGCCCACGAACAACCTTTCCTTGAACTCTGTTTCTGCGGAAGGTGGCAAGCAGGTAATCAGTTATGTCACTCCCATTTTAGCACCTTACAGATGATGCGAGAAGACCTTTTTTTTCTCCCTCCCTCCCTTCCGTCTTCCTTGACATCTCGTAACTATGGCGATACATCATCGCACAAATTGCATCAGATGAGAGAGAGAGATGGAGTGAGCGTCGATTATTTGAAAATGGGTTTTTATGTGGAAGAAAAGGAGGGTGGAAGCACAACCCTGTCATGGGCATGCAGGAAAATGTTTTCTGGAAAGGGAGGGATGAGGTTGCTTCTTGCATTAATTTGTATCCTTCCTGCTTTTTCACCTGACAAGCTTCATTATTCCTTGCTGCTGGATTATTGGCACTGTCAAAACTCAGAGGTTGTGGGGAAGGGGGGGGGGGAGAGG
>JBAMJV010002230.1:0-49671 GCA_037951105.1 Echinarachnius parma | reverse complement strand
TGGAAAGATCCACCAATCAAGCTTCTCCACTCTGGCTCTGCTGCAGCTGAATGTGGTACCTGACCGGTTGGTTACCCAACCAGTGTCAAATAGTTCTACACGTCTTAATTGGCTCTGCTGAACCCCATCCGTTAACCGCTGACTCTCTGGCCTTCCATGCAGTCTGTTCTTGGCCCCTGGGTGGCTCATCACTTCATGGTAATTTTTTGTTTGTACAATTTTAAGAAATTGGTTGATTGGATGCTTAAATTGTTAAGTTTACGTAACCATGGATTTAACACCTTAACTGTATTAAGGCTAGCCCACATCAGCAATAGACTTGGGCTACCCGACTAGTCCTATTGCCTAGTACTAGTACTAGTACTCAGCCTAGTACAGTAATATTTATGTTCAAAATGATACCACTGAATAGTTATTCTTCTTGTTTTATTTTTTTATTATGAAATTTATTATTTATTATGAAATGGTGGGAAAGTCAAATTTTTAACAATGTTAAGACTCCATTGAATATGTTCCAAGTTGACATTTGTGTATTTCATAGAGAAAACGTTGCCTTAAAAAAAAATCTAATCGAAAATTGTATTAAAAAAAAAAAAAGTTACTTGTAAACATATTTGTTTTTCTTTGTTCTACTTGCTGTAGGAATTAGACACTGGCTCTGCTGAGTGCTGTACTTGCCTGGGTTAGCCCAACCAGTGTAAACTAGTTCTACATCTTACTCCGTCTGACTCTGGCCTTCACTTCCCTGCCAGTCTGTTCCTGGGTGCCCCAATGGTTCTAGTGCTGGCTTATCTTTTCATGGTAATTGTTCTTGCAATTTTCAGAGATATGCAAAGTTGGTTGATTGGAGTGGTTAAAGTCCAGCTTTATGTTACCGTGAATCTAACAATTTATTTTTAGGCTAGCCCTCATCAGCAATGTAACATGGTTTAAGCATGGGCTATATCTGGCTATTCATAGTAGGCCTAGCCAGGTAGCACAGGGCCCACCAAGTACTATCACAATTTATTTTCCTCGTTAATGCCTAATGGAAATGGGTAGGCTAGGGTGCCGGCCTCTTAACTCATTATTTGAAATGTTATCCAGTAATTCATTTTTGAAATAATATAGACCTACCAGGTAGCAGTAGTAATATTACTAGTGCCATTACCACTTGGTTATAATGAATAATAATAAATTGGTTACTGTTGTACTTGATCTGTCACACCCTGGCGAGGATGGGGATAACCGATAACAGCTTTACTGCAGGGTATGTTTTTTAATTTTGAATTTAAGATCAAAATACATTGTATGTGCTGGGGCATTAAAACAAATTCTTATCTTGATTGCATGTCTGCATTAATTGCATTTTGTTGGTACAATACTATTGGTATCTTGAGCTTGAGCTATATGCAAGGTTGAATAACCCTTTTGAAGCTTGCCGGATTATGAAATGTAGTATCTTATTTAATTTTGGTGTGTTACCCATGTCCATTATTAGATCTTTAAATTGAGTTCACTTGATAATAAAATCGTTGTTATTTTCTCTTTTCTCATAAAAACAGGACTAAGGCAAGATCATGGAGCATGTGACATCATGAGATCAGTTCTTTGGTGCGTCAGTGGAGCAGAAGTACAATAACATTAATAAGGTATGACTGAAACATTTGATCTGGTGACAGCTGATCAAAAATATGTTGTTGCATTAATATTACTGTTAGGTTTAGTGCTAGGAATAATAAAAAGGATAATAAAAAAGATTTGTTGTATTGATTTGAGAAAAATCAATAGTAAAGCAAGCAATTAACTTATACGTGCTGTCAAATTGAATGAGTAGAGTGAAATTAAGGACAGTTTAGTTGAATTAAATATTATACAATTTGGAGGTATCGATCTAAATGGAATGAAAAAAAAAGTATTTCCAGTTATACTCTGATAGTATTCATCAATTCCATTTTTTGTGCATACTTACAGGCAATCTGTATTACACCCGAACACTCATAAAGAGGAAGGGTGGGGGGGGGGGGGGGGGGGGCGGAGTGGAGAGTACAGAGTACTATTCACAGAGATTTGGTTACCTTGTCTGACTTAACAAGTGATTTTAATTGATGTCAACCACTCACTCTGAAACTTGTATTCTAGTTACATAGGGAGGGGAGGGATGTGTAATTAGTATAATTATTTTGTAATTATTATTATTTTTTTGACATTCAATTTGTTAAAAGCTCATTATGATAGGACACACACTTAGCCCCCAATATAACTACCCCACTGTAATACCTATTTTGACATTTTAAATGTAAAAGGCTATTTTAAACACAAATTCTAGTAAATGTTTATTTCTTGCATTAATTCCTACAGGTGGGATCAGCATGTTCTTAGAGCCGATGACATCCCTCATAACTACCAAAAGCACATCATCTACTAGTGACAACTTGGGTGGCAAGAGAGAGATGCAACTTCACACACATTCCTTTACAATTTCATGCCACTAAGTTGCAATACTCGGTTCAACAGGAATACACTCCAACTAGACTGAAGTAAAATCTGTAACTGAAAGGGACACAGTTGTATAGCCAACTAATCATGCGCATTCAACGTAAAATGTCTCGATATTAAATGGACCAGCATGTAACCATGAAGCAGCACCTGGAGAACATTTGCAAATCGACCATGAGAGCCATCATATTGTTTGGACAGATTAGACAGACAATATCTTACAGCATCAGCAACTAAACCATACACCCAGGCCCAGAACAGTTAATACAGGGAAACCCTGTTATAACGAGCTCGCTTAGTACAAGGTACCGTTTATAATGAAGAGAATCATTTGGTCCCAATTGTTCCAATGGCATAATGCTCCACTTATAATGAGCTTGGTTATAGCGAGATTCTGGTTATAATGAGGTAAAATCATTAGTCCCGACTACCTCGTTATAACAGGGTTTCCCTGTACACCCAGGCCCATTCTATCTGATCTAATGCACGTGATATTTTAAATGATCATTTTTTCATTTAACTTGTATGTATATTTTTTCACTGGTGTAATTAATATCTTTCAGCCCAATGGGAGGGAGGGGGATTTTTTCCATATACCCCCCCCCCCAAAAAAAAAAGTGAATGTATTTCAGAGGACAAATTTTCATTGGCTGGGACACAGTGAAATTTCAATTTCTGTCCTATATGTCTGTGTACTTATGATGTGATGTGAGGATTATGATATTCAGTAAAATAATAAGAATCCTACAAAATATATACACAGCCGTTTGTTTTCTTTGGATTTTATTATGATAGCTTGAATGATGTGGAATATTCACAGTATGAATTACAACTGTCTAAACCATCAAACATAAATTAAAATATCTCTGTCAAATATTTATTGTAAACCTTGAACAGTGGAACCTTGTTAAAGAGAGCTCTGATGTAACTAAACGTAAACCCTCTTATAACAAGATCATTGTGCTGGTCCCAGCTCTTTATAATCTGTTTGTTTTATGACCCTGGTATAAAGGGATACTAGATATAACAAAGTTGTTCATGGTCCCAAGGACCTCACTTTAAAGAGGTTTCACTAATTGCAACATGTATGATGGATTGCATTTGAATGTCTGTAATTTGTGTGTACTGTGCCATATGTGTGTATTTGTGATACTGTGTTTTGAAATGCTTGTGTGTATGTGAGTTTGTATGAATTTGGTGAGTATGACTCTGTCACATGTGTGTAGTCGTTTCTACAACATCCTTACCTAAAATAGATTCAAAGTTGGAAAGCTTTTAATCTAAGTTTACTTAGTCATCATCACAGGAAACAATACATCACATACATTTAATAAATTAAAAACATTTTGATTGTGGAGCAACAATTATAGAAGAAAACATTTCTGTCAGGGGGGGGGGGGGGGGCGGGGGGGTTGTGGTCGTAGAAAAAAAAAAAAGTTTTCGAGGACGAGACCATGGTTTTTTGCACTTTTCGAGGCCGAGACCATGGAAAATGACGGTCGAGACCGCTAAAATTTGAGTACGCCTGTGTGTGTGTGTGTGGGGGGGGGGGGGGGGGGGGGGGGGGGTAACAAGTGTATTTTCCTCAGAGTTTGGTCTATAATTATTACTAAGAGAACATGCAAGCCTTTATATGCATTATTCTTATACATACAAAATAATACACATTGAAGACAAATATTTGAAGATCTAAATACTGGGGGAAATATTTATTAAAAAAAAAAAGAAAACTGACCAGAAAAAAAAATAAGCAACGAATAAAACAACCTTTTTTTTTGTTAGTGTCGGTTGCTCTAAGTAACTTGCGTTGGATCAATTGGAATCAACGCCGCAAATACGCGATGGTGATTGGTTCCCGGGAATGGCTTGTCGTGCAACGGGTCCCTTGTGCAATGTCAACAGTACAAACACGCAACACACACAACACAGTCATGCTAGGCGAAAAGAGACAAAACATTGCTGTACAAAAACATACTTTTCTCCAAATCTAGCGGTGGGTCAGCGAGTTCTCAACGGATTATTGAAGCCAAATAAATTGCGGATTCACACTCATTTTCAGTTTGAAATCCTAATGTAGAACTTTGTTGCTATTTTAGTGTAAATTTACGTAACTTTCTTCAGGTATTATGGCTTAAATCAGTTCACAAATTAACGCTTAATTTCCTTTTTATTTCACTTTTTCTTTATGACATGTAATTTTGTATTTATGAACGTGTTTTGCATATTTGTTTCATACACCTGTGTAAATTACAAGACTTGACGTGGGAAACTTTAACATTAATCGCCATTTGTAGAGCAATTCATCGTGAATTAATTTTGGCCACTTGTGATTGAACTTCGTGGTGAAATTGTTGAGTTCACGTGAACGCGCGGAAATCCGTGCGTGTGCGCTGGCTACCCTTTTTAAGTACATGGCCTATGGGAGTGAAACCGCCGTGACCAATCAGCGTCGCGCATTTCCGCCGTTGCGCGTGCAATGATCCAGTATAAACTCTGCGAGCAATCGTACCGCTGAACGTTGCGTCAATTTGAACTTGGAACTCAATCTAGCTTTCATAATTTCTCTTTTATTTCGAAATTCAGCATTGTGTAAGAAATATGGATCATTTTACAACAAACTTCTTATCCTACTCTTTCTTATCAATATGTTTGTATTCAATTTAACTGTATATTCACTTTTATATAAAACATTTAAAAAGGGGTTAAAATAAGAAAAAGGCTTTCACGGATGAAATAAAAGCCTATTTTTAAGACGTGATATTGAAAAACCTAGAGTTTTCCCGACTAAGCGACTGTCATAAATGTAATATTTGGGACCTTTTCTTGATTTCATTGATTGGGTGTTACAACTCTTAAATAGTCAGTTTTTAGATAAATTCCTCAGAAAAATTGTTAGCCGTAAATCTCATGAACAAGTCGTCATACGGTTCTGCGCGTAAAACCATACCCGAGCGGTCGGCATCGCTAGCTGCGTACGGCGGTAAGGTCTGAAGAATTTCACGTGCTTTGCCCCTCGTTATTGATTTACCGTCGAACTTTTCGAATAACACAAAATAACAGCTTTTAGAATAAAAAAGATCAGATAAAACATCTTACCTGGATTAAATAGTAAATCTGACATCTATTTCACACGTTTAAATGTAATTTCATGATCTGATAATAAATAAATGACAGAGTTTGTTGCTCATAACGCTGTGACGGCTTGAGTGAATTACGCGCACTCATTGGTTTAGATTTATGCTGGAATTTGCGTAACATGCAATGGCGAAGGATAGCCACGCCGCTAGACATGGCTAAACTCCCAATGGAGTCGCGCATAAATGTTGCTTCACCTGCTTTTATAGTGAATTGTTAATTTTATATCTCAAAAATAAAACAAAATAACGAAAAGTTGTTTGTGAATTATTTATAAATACATATCTAATTTTCCTAAAACACAGCGTGTATGTCCGTATTTCCTTCCACGGTCGATATAAAGTGCAATCAAAATGCGGCTGCCAGAATTTTTCAAAAAATTGATAATTTTTTCCTAACTTAAAGGGATAGTTGAGTATTGGTCAAACTTAACTTTAGTAACCAAAACCTGCACGATTACGATACAAACTAATAGTTATAACTTCACCATGCTCGAAAAGTATACACAATTACAAACGACAAAGTAAAACCCCTGTTATCATTAAAAAAGAGCCGTTACAACTCGAAGTGTCAAATTAACTCGGCGCGAAGCACTAGCGTTGTAGGTCCTAATACGGGACTGTATAGTGCAGTGTGCGGTAATACGGGACTGTAGTGCAGTCACTGTGTGCGGTAATACTATACAGTAGTACGTGTATATTATGTATCGCAACCATAGAAGTATGACTCCAACACTGCCGTTGACGCAACTCGCAAGCCCCATTCGCATTCGTTCGCCTTTCGTTCACAGTCGCGCTAACACACGGAGAGACTGGTCCATGAGGCGCATATATCACTGATTTTTTGCGGAATGGAAGGAAAAATCATAATCTTAATCCAACCGGTAGTTGGATCACATATTGGAGAGTAAATTGCTGGTAAGTACCGTATCATATGTATAGTTTTAAGCACAATTAGCGTGCACACAAATATTTGGTTTCAGTCTTTTATTAGGAGAACATAGAACGCTAGTGCCTCGCACTAGCGGTTCTAAAAAGTGATACCCGGGCATCAACCACTTTTATATGATATTTTGAAAGCAAATTTCACAACAATTAGAGCATTTGAATGGAAATTATTATTATTTCCCATGTTTTTTTCGGTGATCTTTCATATGGAGTTGAAATCAACCAAATCCGTTACAATCGATGTTGGGGGGGCACTTTGGAAATTACCAAAACTCAACTTGGCCTTTAAGTTGTAGCTTGAAAACTGACATTTAAGAGTTGCAACTGTCAATGAGATGATGAAAATATAAACAAAGAACATTACATTCATGAAATCTTTTGAAAATATGTTTTCAAGTTGCTAGCGTCGATACGGAGCCTTTATTTGTAGAAGAAAGAGTTTTTCGTGAGCTCAGCATGAACGCAACGCAGTCCGAATTCAGTGTTTTTTAGGGAAAATGACCTGACCCGGAAACGCTTGTCGTGATTGTCGCGCATGCGCAAAGCGTAATTACGAAAAGGCTTATTATAAAAACAGAAAATGATATTGACCATGCGGTCGAGTGAGTAATTTGTTACACACAGTAAAACCTGTGTATAGTGGCCATCCATGGAACTAAGAAAATAGGCCACTGTAGAGTGTAGACAGGTGATCTCTACATAGGTTCTCTACCTTTTCCTCTGCATTAGATCACTTTTGTGGCCATTGCAGACAGGATATGGTTGCTATTGACAGGTGGTTTCTAAAAGACAGGTTTGACCTCTTTTTGTTTGTAATTACACATGGCAAGACAGCCAACAAAATGTTAAATAAGGCGAGAGGTTTAGTTCTGGGACGGTATTTTATTCCATACAAGTAAAAATGTAGATTACTTAGCCAAAACTGAGCTTTGATTATTTCATCAACTGAAAATGTTGCCCAAATTTTGGTGTCATTATGTCTTCAAATAATTAATTTAGACTTACTGAAGTAAAATTCTAAAAAAACGATTTTAATACAAGTTCTCAGCCTAGAAAAATGCTAAGTAAATTTGTATTTTAAAGTATTGAATTGAATACCGACCCTGGTTATTATTATTTTTTTTTACTGGTGCTAAAATATTGGTTCATTTTAACAAAGTCTTCATTAGATTAAATATTTTAAAATTCACATTTTTTAATGTAATAATTAAATCACAAGTTACTGCCAGGAATTATAAAAGTGATAGTTGAGTTCTGGTAGAGAGAGTACAGTTTAAGTCAAACTGAATTTTAGTATTCAAAACCTACACCATTACATTACTAAACAATAATTATAACTCCACCATGCTCAAAAGGAATACAAATTTACAAATGACTAAGTAAGCCTGTTATCATTCAAAAAGAGCTGTTTAAACTGAAGAGGGCGCTTTCAAAAAACGAATTTGTTTAAACCATTTTAAATAAAATATTGTGCATGTGATGTTTTGTTAAAATAGTAATTAGATAGAGAGATAATAAAAAACTATCTAAAAAAACTCTTGAAAAGAGGAGGCATTTTAAAACGAATTTTAACGGCTGGTTCAAAATTATCGGATTCTTGTGGGGCCCCACAATTATTACAAATGGTTATGTTTATGGATATTTCAGCCGTTTCTGAACCGATTTTGATCAAATAAAGTTTATTCTTCCATTAAAATTGTATTCTCTTTCAAATTTGAGACTCAGTTTTTCATTTTCTCACAACAAAATTATTTTGTGTAGCGCCCTCTCAACCAAAACTCAACTATCCCTTTAAAGATGGGTTATTTATCATATAGTAGCAAAGGGGTTAGTAACATTCTCATTTATTTCAGAATACTTTTGCACAGACTTAATACATCAGAATTTATGGTGTTAATATTTCAAACAGTATAGCTATAATGAATCAATAATTTGATATACTTAATCAACCAAAATAAATTTCTTGCATTGCCCCATCCATCTTGTGTAATCTATATTTTGATTATATGAACCCATTTTGTTAATTCCAATATGACTATAATTTTGAATTTGTCAATTCTCCCTACCATAACTCATATTATATAATAATTAGTACTTTATTGAATTAACATTTATACTTATTTATTGTTAGTGAATGTGTATATATTCTTCTTTTTTTTTTTAAGTATACAGTTTTGATTATTCATGTAACTTTAAACAAAATAATGTGTTTTTTTTTGGTTAACCAAATTATTAGTTACAGAATATTTTTTGTGCGTTTTAATCTTATATCAAACTATCAAAGTGTATGTATAAATAGTAGGACCTCAATTATTTTATTGTATTTTATCATGTTTGGATGCTATTATTTTCAATGCAATGTTTCAATTGCTCTGCATGTATTATAATGTTAAATTTTGTATATTTTCCCAATCAGCCTTTACCTGCCAACTCGACGATTAAGCTACTTGCTTCATGCCTCTTTTAGGTGCTAGCCGTTACATTTCTTGTGTACATTTTGTGTCTGAATTCTGTTTGAAAAAATAGATTTCAAATAGTGAACTGTATAACTTGCATTAAAAGATCATAATCATAAACGTAAATTGAAGAAATATGGGGTCAGTAACATAGTGTGGTCAAAAAGATTGGGAAGGCACATAGATTTTTGTGGGGGCAGACTTGCGTCTTATCTTTCTCCTTGTTTTTTGTGTCAAATAATTGCATGGGGGCAAGTGGCCCATTTATAATCTTGTTATGGTCTAGATATGATTTTATTGTTTTTGTAAAATAATTAGGAGCGTGCCCCCCCCCCCCCCCCCCCCCCCCCCGGAGTTATACTGGGTTGGTTATATTTTCTTTGGTCTGTTTAATTTATATATGACTGTTGTTGTTTTTAAATTAAATGTTAATGGAAACCTATAATGAACATTTATCATGTATATTTATGTATGTGTGGTATGAGAGGGTGTGCAATTAAAAGTGAATGCTGTTTAGAAGTGTATATTCTGACAGGCCTACAATTACTTAATACTTAATCTTTATTAGATACAGGCTATGATGACATGCATGTGCAGTAATAATATGACTACGATGGTGATCGAATGACATCAATTAAGTTGTGATGGTTTATAATCAGTGATTAGTTTGATAGTGATGTTGGTGGTGGCACACATTAGAACCAGAAGTAACCTGTTGGATTAATTTAGGTGAATTTGTTGTTGTTTGTTTGTTTGTTGTTGTTGTTGTTTTTTAATATATATATATATTTTTTTTGGGGGGGGCCAACAACTTAATTGCTGCTCTCTAGTCTTGTTGACAATAAAGACAACAATCTAAACCATTAAATTGCCTAATCCATACGAACAATTTCCACCAATTATAAAACAGTTTAGCATGCCAACTTACACCCCCATACACAATTGGCCCCATAACAGTAGAATTTTTGTCTTTAATTTGAAGACTAAATTAGAACTCAAAGCTGTACATGGTACATTTAGCAAGGGAAATAAAAAATAAAAAAAAACATACTGTATAATTGGAGAACATAATCAACATTGTAGTACGTAAACACTACACGTGCTTTTCTGAGAGAAAAAAACATCTCATGAATAATAATGATATGCTAATGAGAAAATTTGTGCGTAAATATGCAAATCATATAAATACAGCGCGCAAGTTGAACTGCGCATGCTCAGTAGAATTTCGCTGCTGTACAGTTTCAAAACATTTCAAATACTTTTACGTGAGAAATAGCATTACATGGGATCATCCGGCGCCTCATGAATATTCAAGACCTAGATAAATCGCTTCTAATTTGACAGATTTTTTGGCCGAGTTCACTCTCTAGTCTTTATATTATAGTTACTCTATGGTTTGAACACACATTTTGCAATTCTTAAGAGTTGCAATTCTTAAGAATTGCAATTCTTAAGAATTGGCTTTCATCGTGTGAATACGGCTATTCCCATGCAAAACATTCACGCTCGGTAATACACACAATTTTGCGTCGGGAAGAGGCTTCTGTTTTGGAAGGGGTTACAAGAAAGTTGATTTGGAGAAAAATTGGTAAATTCTTGAAGATATTTTACATCAAATGTGTTATTTATGAGTTTATGCAGCTGCTTGTATAATTTCCACTTTGATTTTATGCATCTAATGCTTGTATTGTGCCGTCAAACAAAAAGTGTCCGGCAATAGGACACGATACCATACTCTGCAGTACATGCTGTACATGCTGACCCAGGGGGTCATACTGCGCGCTAATCTTGGAAACTGTTATGGACTGGCTAACATGGAATTCTGGGATACGTTTAGTCTAGGATCGAGACCCTCGATCGCATGCTGAACATAGCGCGACCAACGAGAGAGGTCTGCGTAACATCAGTGATCGCTGCTCACGAGGCCTCAGCTGGCAGCCATCACTGCTGTTGTGCAGATATCTCTCGTTGGCGGCTATCTATTATGGGTGGTGGGATTATTTTTAGCATGCGATCGAGGGTCTTAGATCATAGACTACAAAATACCCAGCATTCCATGTTAGCCAGTCCATGAAGTTTCCCTAACCGGCCATGTTTGCTGCGTGTTATTTAGGCTATGGCAGGGGGGTGTCACTGCTGCCAGAGTGCCGCGATTTTTGGTCACCGGAAGAGCCTACAACTGGTTGCATTATGGGCTACTTTGAAACTACAGTAAACCAATCACAGAGCAGTTCATACGCGTCGTCACCGGATCGAGGTCAATAAAACAAGTTCATATGCATACGTCAAAGCGTGATACAAATCTAGGACAGTGCGCAGGAAAATAGGCGCGATAGTCTACGCACTGTGGCACATAGCATGATGATTGGTCAAGTATTTCTAGTCACTACGCGATGACGTAGAGAAGTAGTCCACGGGAGCTTCAAAAGTCGTGTCACTCCGCCATCTTGCCCATGTACAAAGTATATGGGACACGTGACTTGCGCGCGTTAAGTGAGCCTTCTAGCAAAGACTGTACTTGGTACTTGGTAGTTTATTCCTCCAAAACACTCCATAGGAGTTTTAACTGGAGGTGGGTCCGAGAGAGTGGTTAGCCCCTAAGGACAGAAGGGTCCTTAGCAAGCGCATTCTGGAATGTATGAAGTGAGGGCTGGTTTACTGTAGATTGAAGTAGCTTATTCCATTCAGTGGTTGTACGGACGAAAAATGAATTTGCGAACGCCTCAGAGTTTGTGTGTTGCTGTTGATACTGTAGAGAATGGCCCCTTCGGTTTCTGTCTATTTTGGGTTGAATGAAGTCCTCATGTTTGATGTCCAGGTTTCCGTTCAGCATCTTTTGAAAGCAGGTTAGGCGATGACATTTCCTTCTGTCTTGAAGCGCAGTCCACTTAAGCTCTTTAAGAATGGCAGTGATGCTTGTATTTTCCCCGTATGTGTTGGACACAAATCTTGCTGCCCTATTTTGCACTCTTTCTATGCTATTTATGTTCTTCTGTGTGTATGGGTCCCATGAAGCAGAAGCATATTCTAGATGAGGTCTCACTAATGTCATGTACAGCTTTTCCTTGACATGCGGTGTACAGTGGTGGAAATTTCTTCTGATGAAGTTCAACACCCTTGTTGCCTTGAAGGTTGCATGTGCGGTCTGCTTGTTCCATCGGAGATCATGTTGAATTTGGACTCCTAGGTACTGGATGTCCTTCTTCTCCTCAAGGTCAACTCCCATCAATGTATATGGACAGGTGTCTTAACTTCGCGCGTATCCCAACTTCGCGGATCATAGGCGAGATACGCAAAAATTAGAACACGGACACGGCGACGGAAATTTTCAATGTCAACTGAAAGAGCACACATCAATTACTCATCAACCAAAAAATTAGCCAATAAAGAGCAATATTTCTGAAGAAATACTTACTTTTTGTGGTCTTTTTTTGTAAATCACAACTTTGGTGTTCCAACAAAATTATGGAGGAGGAAGTATCAAGCAAATTAGACGGAAATCGTTCCAGTAGAACATATTTGTTGTCATCGAAAGGCTGCGCAAAATGCTCCTTTATTCGACCTACCCATCAAATTTACTTTCGGATCGCGCAATCTCCGTAGATAGCTTGACAACGCTGCGCGTGCTAAGATGCTAATGCGCACAAAATGTTTGCATCATCACACTGCCATTGAAATGCGTGTTACAGTTTGCTACACGGGATACCGTGTTAAGTCAATGGCAGGGTGCCCTATGTATTATGCGCGAAGTATGGAGACTACCGTACTCGGTGAAGAAGCTCTTGCTGATATGACATAGTCACGGAATCGGGTCATTAACACCACGAATTGTGAGTTTAAATGAAATTGTTCAAGATAAATCGAATCCTCAGAATTTGAGGGGTAATTTATTATTGTTTCATTGAGATTACTGTAATTTTCTTGATCCTAAGCCACTTTGAAAAAATCCTAAATTTTCGTGCGCGAAGTTAAGACACGGCATCGTACTTTGTAGGTTCTTCCTGCCTCCTACGAGAAATCTGTAGAATTGAATTACAAGACAGCTCACTGGCGGTCGCGCAGCGATGTCCCTTCAAACAGAATGAAGATTCAAATCGAGCTTAAGAGAAAGTTGGGTACACCCAGAGGTACAGTACAGAGGGTACAGTACTGAATCTTGTTCATTTTAATTAATGAAAAAACATTTAACAATTATTGTCGATGAGTTTGTTTGGAACAAATGTTCATTTTGTTAGTAGAAAACAAAAGTAAGGATCAGAACGTATGGTAGGTGTACTACACATCGGCACTGCTTTTAATATCGGCACACCGCGTAATATTTGTTTTTGCGCGTGTTGTGAAAAATCGCGCATGTGATGATGCGCGCTACCCTTAAAAACTAAACTGGTCGAAATTTTGAGGAGAAATAATGCGTAGATCGTCCGCTACGAGTAAATTTGTGAAATGATGCCAATAAAATTAGCATCGCACAAGAAATTTGGAGTTGCGTGCATTGTCAACGAGAGTTGAGGGGTGCCGGTATTAAAAACACTTCGAACTTGTGAAGCCAAAAAACCACGCGCGCGTTCGAAGGCGCTATCTCAAAATATAATTAATACATCGCAAATCTGATCATCGCATCGGAATCTGCACTATTTTCTCAATGTGTGAGTACAATTTCAAGAAATGTGTACAATTTTTAAGTCTTAAACTGTCGGAAATGTGTTAGTGTGCCGATGCGGGGGTTACTCAATCATACTTACTTAAACTCGGCAAATTCAGGCTAGTATGACGATTGAACATCAGCTTATCTCCAAGTTGAGTACACCTGGGGGACACATTGTTTTACAAATTTAATTTTGTCTTTGTTTAGTTAAAAATATTTTAAAATTATTGTCGATAGCGTTTTTACGTTTAGAATTATAGCTGTGAGAAATATATTTTTTGAAATTTAAAGATCTTATTACCGTGTAGAGAAAAAATGGCAATGGCTACTTGCGTATTTTAATGTTAACGCGCGCTCAGTCCGCGCACTGTCTTTATTTAATTCTTTATTATTGTACGCGCATCCAAGTGCGCAAAACAAATTTCATGCGCGATATGCAAATTTGGGGTCATCAAACTTTATCACGTGTTCTTGAAGTTATTTTTAGTCAGGCGAAGTAAACATTGTTATTGTGACGTCATAATGAAAAGCCTGCGTATCAAAGTGCGTGATAATTTTGTACATCGCGCTCTGCCCATTCACTTTGTACAGGATAATTGTACAGTGGTCGGTCTTTCCTTCTCGTTATAAACGGGTTGGTTTGTTTATTCATACTTCTATGGGCTATGGGAAAATTAGCGCGCAGTGCGTAGATTCTCTTCTAGTTATTTATATACTACTTCTATGACCCCACCCCAGGGGGTCATACTGCGCGCTAATCTTGGAAACTTTTAGGGTGGAATTCTCATCAAAAGGTTAAATTTAGCCCGGGTTACATTTTTATGGAGCGCCACACTGCAAACAATGCGCACTTATTTATAAATGCGCGCTTGTACTAGATATGCGCTCTCATCATTCATAAACGCAACACAAAACCTATGAATAGACCATTGCGCCTGACGCTTATTTTTACGCATAACTGGCAGGAAGAAACTATGAAAAAAGTGTGTAGAAACTTGACAATAATCGTTGATTTTGCCAGATTTATTTGACTTTTCATATAAATAAAATGGACTCATCTTGCGTGGAAACCTCCAAACTTCCGCTGTCAAAATCGAGTATAGAAAGCGCTAATTGAATGAAGAAAAAAAATAGGATAAGTGCCAAATGGAGACTATGGTGGCAAAGGAGTAACTACCCGGCTTTCCATAAAACAGTGGGTTAAATTTAACCTACTTCTGACGTAAAACGACGCGAAACGACGCGATTTAGCACTGTGCTAAAAAAAGGTCTCCATGAGAATCCCAGCCTTAGGGTGGAATTCTCATCAACAGGCTAAATTTAGCCCGGGTTAAATTTTTATGGAGCGCCACACTGCAAACAAAGCGCACTTATTTATAAATGCGCGCTTGTACTAGATATGCGCTCTCATCCTTCATAAACACAACACAATACATATGAATAGACCATTGCGCTTGACGCTTATTATTTACGCTTAACTGGCAGGAAGAAAGTATAAAAAAAAGTGTGTAGAAACTTGACAATAATCGTTGATTTTGCCAGATTTATTTGACTTTTCATATAAATAACATGGACTCATCTTGTGTGGAATCCTCCAAACTTCCGCTGTGAAAATCGAGTGTAGAAAGCGCTAATTGAATGAAGAAAAGAATAGGATAAGTGCCAATGGAGACTATGGTGGCAAAGGAGTAACTACCCGGCCTTCCATAAAACATTGGGTTGAATTTAATCTACTTCTGATGTAAAACGACGCGAAACGACGCGATTTAGCACTGTGCTAAAAAAAGGTCTCCATGAGAATTCCACCCTTATGGACTGGCTAACATGGAATTCTGGGATACGTTTAGTCTAGGATCGAGACCCTCGATCGCATGCTGAACATAGCGCGACCAACGAGAGAGGTCTGCGTAACATCAGTGATCGCTGCTCACGAGGCCTCGGCTGGCAGCCATCACTGCTGTTGTGCAGATCTCTCTCGTTGGCGGCTATCTATTATGGGTGGTGGGATTATTTTAAGCATGCGATCGAGGGTCTTAGATCATAGACTACAAAATACCCAGCATTCCATGTTAGCCAGTCCATGAAGTTTCCCTAACCGGCCATGTTTCCTGCGTGTTAAGGCTATGGGAAAATTAGCGCGCAGTGCGTAGATTCTCTTCTAGTTATTTATATACTACTTCTATGCCCCACCCCCCTTGACGTTGCGCGTGATAATTCCGCAACGCGCGTAGGTATTTTTTTGCGCGACTACATGAGTTTTGTTTATTGAAGTCTTGGGCAACACTTTTGAGATAAAATTTGCGACAACCGGGTAAACCGTTCCGAAGCCTCATGACCTTTTGTAAGTGAATGTCGGCCCGAAAATTGATCGATTTTGTGATTTGTGTACAAATCCTATGGAAATGGCTTTTTTCCTAGAATACACAAAACCTTTATTATTTGTCATTCTTACCACTGCAATTATTACATTTTGGGATAAATTGTTGGATAATGGTCAATGATTTCATTTTTTCCATTGAAAAAAAACAATAAAAACAAAAGTCGAAAAAACAAGGAAATACATAAGAAATTCCAAAAACAAAGAAATACATCAGGAAAATTTGGCTGTCGCAATTTTTTATGTTGAAAACCTGTTAAGTCATAGAAAATATTTATGCACAAAATCAGCATATTCTGAGCCATATTTAGTGATTTACAGACAAAAAGGGGATTTTTTTGCATAAATTTGCATACTTAATTGATAGAAATAATAGTGTTGCTACCAGAAATCAACTGTACATCAGGGCTAGAATTGTTCCAGAGACACCCTTAAAACACCCCAAAGTGACAAACCAAATCTGTGGTGGGTGTTGCACGAAAACATTTTTTCCTGGTCCTGGCTCCCGGACTACTGGTAGAGGAGAATGTATTTGCTCATTTTGTATGTTTGCTTTTGTCTGAATAATAACAACAACACAATGGCAAACACAGGGTTATATGTTTTGGTACAACTGTCTGAGATCATAGATGTCCATTGCAACACTTTGCAAAGGGTTGTTTTATTTATAAACAATTAAATTGATCACCGAAACTCACGCGTGGGTGATTACTTTTGTGTGTGTGAATGTGTATGGATAAGACTGTACATGTTGTAACATACACTGTCTGGAATATATTGTACTAGATTATTTGATTTCCACTCGCACTATACTATATACTTTCTCAATCGGGGTCAATACACCAAAAAAGGCTTTTGCACTTCTATGTTGGCCCAACATTCTCAATTGATTTAATTTGCCATTTAATTATGTTAGACATTTATTTTGTATAACTTGTTATAATATAGGTTTTCTCGGCCAATTTCGTAAGCTTCTCATTCGTTTTGATAAGCGTGTCATTCAATTTCGCGAAATTGAGCTGAAAGCTTGCAATTGTGGTTCAAAATTGCATTTTGTTCATACGATTTAGCTCTTCGGTCAAGTGATTTACCACTTTTAGCATTCAATTTAAAAAAACACGCTATTTGCATTAAATTTCGCCAACGGATTTCACGAAAGGCGGTATTACGTAATCACGAATTTTCTCGCTTTAAATTGAATGACAATTTTACGAAATAGAAACACGTTTTAAATCGAATGCAAACAAAATGTTTCCGAATGATTGTAATATGAATTCGAATGCTAAAAAACGAATTTGAACTGCAAAATACAGCTGCGGTGACAAAATCGGCGAAATTTAATGCACACAAAATGAATTCGTGTGGCTAACTTACGAAATTGACCGAGAAATCCTATAGTTGATGTATTGTATACTTTGATGTTTTATGAGGAATGTGAATAAACTGAAATGAAATGCAATGAACAAACAGGGCCGAGGGTTCCGTTAGCGCAAAACGTTTGCGAGTGCGCCCATTCTATACCCGCGTACGTCCTAGACAATGGACTAGTCTTCAGACCCATGAACAATTACTATAGTATTGTGATGGGTTTTCAAATTACATTGTATATGATTTGTCTGGAACCGAATCTTTCTGAACTTGCTGGACTACTTAAACCATTACATTTCATTTATAAGAATATCGATTTTTGGGTGCTGGTTCCTTTAAATAAAGATAAGCGTTGGCAATGCATATTGCTCAAACGCACTGGAAGAAAACGGAGTTATGATTGAACGATTATAAAAACCCTTATCTATATAAAACATCGACTCAGAAAAGGAGTCGGAAATCTGAAATAATCTTTAATTTGTCCGTATAATATGTCCACAGGTGTTGAACTTTGAAATCGGTTAGGTGGAGCTATAGTGCATTGGCCAAGAAAAGGACAGGTCATTGTACCAATATGTTAATCGATTGAAAATGAGGAGTAAGAAATTTTCGAAATCATTCATCAACAAAACCTTCCACGTTCGTATTATCATTGATTGAGGCCTATGAAAAAACACAATTATCGCAACCCCTGTCAACCCCGCTTATGCTTAGGTCACAAATGCTTCGATTTGGGATACGGCGCCCGTACGATGCCACTTTTAGGTGAAATCTTGCGGGAATCTTGCGGCGCCCGCAAGGTTGCCGTGGCTATCATGCGGTCGCCGTTGATTTTTTTCTCACCGTATAAACGATGTCAACAAATTGTTTAACGCAAAGTAAAAACATGTAATTTTCATTTACGTAATTTATGGCGAATTCGAAGATTCTTGAATATAGTCACCTGCCATCATGTTGTCAGAGCCCTAATTTTGTCTAGGATTGATTATTGTAACAGTCTGTTTACAGTTTTGTCCTCAAAAGACAAGAAGAGAAGTGATAGTGTTGTTAATCGAGCCGCTCGATTAATTTATGCTTTTGGTCGAGGGGCAAATACATGACCTTTGCTAAGAGAATTACACTGGTTACCATTTAGTCAACGCATTCAATTAAAAATTTGTTTGTATATAAAATTCTTCATGAAATATCACCTTCCTATTTGAATAATATTATTACTTTGTACAAACCTACTCGTAATCTTCGTTCCGTCACTGACACCTCCAAACTTGTCGTCCCAAGATCTCACTTTGTTTTTGTTGATAAAAGATTCGCTATCGCAGCTTCCTTATCATAGAATGCTCTACCACAATACATTAGACAAATGCCGCATGTACTTACCTTTAAAAAGCATCTAAAATCCTTCCTCTTTCCTTGATTTGTTGTAGTTTGTAAGACTCTTGTAATTGTGTTATGTTGTAATTGTTATATTTGTAAGCGCTATGATACGTTGTGAATAGCGCTAGATAAGTAACCTGTATTGACTTACTCACGGGCGTAGCGAGTTACGTAACACCTATTCAACTGGGGGGATGGATGAATAGATCATCCCCCCCCCCCCCCCCCCCCACTTGAATGGGTATCAATGTCATGTCTACGCCCGTGGACTTACTTGACGTAGGTGCGTAGGACGGTGTGTCCCCTTGCTCCCCTACGAGAAATCCTGCTCCATTCTAATCTATCCTGGGCTAGTTGTTCTGCCTCTTGCAGGGATAGACCCACATCGCACCGAACTTGGTCCTTCCATCTCGTAGGAGGGCGTCTCCGTGGTCTGCGTGCGTCAGTGGCGTAGGACAGGTTCTTACACCTGGGGGGGATGTTCGCGCCCCAGACCGCCTGCCAAATTTGTTCAAGACCAAGGAAATTGCTTGAAAGTCCTCTCAGTGGGGGGGGGGGGGGGGGGGGGGAGGGGGGGGGGGGGGGTTAGATGTTATAATGGTCGTGTCCAGGCGGGCCGGAAGCAGTTTTGGATTGGGGGGGGGGGGGGGCAAAACCTATGGGGGCTCACCTAACCCTCACCTAACCCTCACCTAGATACACTGTTGGTCATAATGTTGGAATATATATTTTTTTAGATCCAACTTTATTCTTTTTCCTGTTTTTTTGCACCGAATGAATCATTTTAGACTAAAAATAATCATTACATTATGTTTCTAAACTACCAATGTACAATACATGGTAGCATGAATTTGCATTAATTCATTTATTCTTTTGTTTTGAGCTTTGAAAGGCAGTACCTTTGATGATTGGCCCCTTTCCTTCTCCAAAGCGTATGTCCAACGAGTCATCGTTATGGGTCATTTCTCAAAGTTGGTCGTGATATTTTCAACCAAAATTGGCACAGAGGCTCTCGAGGCCACACCCGGTCCAATGCCATTGGCTACCCGCCAAACGATGCTTGTGCTCCACCAGGAAGGGGTGTCAACAAGCAATGTCCACTATTTCGTTGGACCATCGCATGTTAAGGTCTGTAAAGTCCTCAGATGTTATCGAGAGAAGGGTCAATTGAAGCCAAGATTATCTCTAGGACGTCTACGATTGACCACCAGGATAGATTATCGCAAATTGCTTACCCTGTGTCATATGAACAAGTTTCCATTGAAAATGCGCATAAGACTAACACGAGCAGACGACGCGAATCAAGTCTATGCTATATGCATTACAACAACGGCTTTTAATTCACGTTGGAGACGGACTATGTACCTGGACAATGGAAGCGCGCTCCACACACTGCGCGTAAACGTATGTCCTTCGCGCATTCACGTTTCTACGTGTTATGTGCCTTACGAGCAAACGCAAAGAATCAAATATAGCTAAAAGTGGAAAATTAAGTTGTCAAGAAACACAAAAAAGGCCCTATTTTCCCGTCTAATAATAAAAATGTTTCTTACATTAGAAGAAAGGTAATTTTGTCCTCTTTGTTTTGGTATCCGAGACGGTATAAAAACGTATCAGGGTAAAATTATACGATCGGCTGAATGAGCGAGGGTTGGTACAAATTCGTCAAATTTCTTCTATTCGCCATAGGGAAGTGGCCATTCTGCCAAATTTTACCAAAAATTCAACGGCAAAAGGCCATATTTTCCCAGTAATGAAACAAGACATAATTGGTACCATTGAAAAGGAAATTTATCACTGATTAATATTCCACCCGAGACGGTATAAATTGTTTAAACGAATTTAAGCTATCAGAGTTTTATTTCACACAGCGTGAGAAAATGGAGCTAAATTCTGTTCATTTCCCGTGTTGAAGCGCGCTGTGCGGATTGTGTGGAGTATTTGCATCAAAGTTTTCAATATGCGTAGAAACCGGATATGCCAAAAAGGAGCCTTCGCCGACTATGAAGAAAACACTATGGAATCAACGCTTTCCGCCAAACTATACATCAGCAATCCCTCTTACATAGTCACATAGCAAGACAAACTACCAAGTGTCCACCCAATACCATGTAACCGAGATTTACCGGACGTCCCTGGACTAGGGAGCCTAGAAGATTTCCGCCTGGACACTAGAGATATGTCATCTTAATGGGTACGAGCCATAACATCCTTGACCGAACAGATGGAAGACAAATGGTTCGCTGATTACGTGGCGAGAAGTTCCAAGTTGTCTGCATTCACTAAACGACTTGAGTTTGTGACGTCCCAACAGCCGAGTTGAATGGAACATTCCACCTTTCACCGAATGAAAATATTCGTACCATGGCACGAATGGAAAAAACATTCATTATTTGTTTTATATGACACCTTTAGGTGTAAAAACTAAAATAGATCCTTAAATAGATCCTTTTCATTTGATATTTGGGGAATTTACACGTTACCGCCCCTGGCCTAGCTCTGGCAAGCTATAAGGTGTTATATAAAACTGTATATACTGCGCACTGTCCTAGATTTTATCACGCTTATGAGAACAATGGGATCCATGGTGACGTATGCATATGAACTTGTCTTCTTGACCTCGATCCGACCGGTGACGACGCGTATTAACTGCTCTGTGATTGGTTTATGTAGTTCCCCAAGTAAACCACAATGCAACAGCCGTGTTCACACGATGAAAGCCAGTTCTTAAGAATTGCAACTCTTAAGAATTGCAAAATGTGTGTTCAAACGATGCCAATTCTCGAGAGTTGCAATTCTAAAGAATTAAAACCGGAAGTAGTGTGCACGCCTTTCTCATTTGAGGTCACGCGCAATCCCTTGACTTTTTTCACACCGGAAGCATATCTCGGTCATGAGGTCAACCTAAACTACGAGTCCCGAAGCTGATTGTGTTCAGACCAGGGGGGTGTCACTGCTGCCAGAGTGCAGCGATTTTTGCTCACCGGAAGAGCCCACAACTGGTTGCATTATGGGCTACTTGGGAACTACAGTTAACCAATCACAGAGTAGTTCAAACGCGTCGTCACGGGATCGAGGTCAATAAAACAAGTTCATATGCATATGTCACAATGGCTCCCATTGTTCTCATAAGCGTGATGAAATCTAGGACAGTGCGCAGGAAAATAGGCGCGATAGTCTACGCACATGCATAGCATGATGATTGGTCCAGTATTTCTAGGTCACTACGCGATGACGTAGAGAAGTGGGCTACGGGAGCTTCAAAAATCGGTTCACTCCGCCATGTTGCCCATGTACAAAGTCTATGGGACACGTGACCTGCGCGCGTTAAGTGAGCCTTCTAGCAAAGACTGTAGAATTACAAGACAGCTCACTGGCGGTCACACAGCGATGTCCCTTCAAACAGAATGAAGATTTAAATCGAGCTTAAGAGAAAGTTGGGTACACCCAGAGGTTTGGGTACAGTACTGAATTTTGTTTATTTTAATTAATGAAAAAACATTTAAAAATTATTGTCGATGAGCTTTTTTGGAACAAATTTTCCCTTTGTTAGTATTAATTTAAACAAAAGTAAGGATCAGAACGTACTTACTTAAACTCGGCAAATTCAGGCTAGTATGACGATTGAACATCAGCTTATCTCTAAGTTGGGTACACCTGGGGGACACATTGTTTTACATATTTAATTTTGTCTTTGTTTAGTTTAAAATATATTAAAATTATTCTCGATCGCGTTTTTACGTTTAGAATTATAGCTGTGAGAAACATATTTTTGAAATTTAAAGATCTTACCGTGTAGAGAAAAAAATGGCAATGGCTACTCGCGTATTTTAATGTTAACGCGCGCTCAGTCCGCGCACTGTCTTTATTCAATTCTTTATTATTGTACGCGCATCCAAGTGCGCAAATCAGATTTCACGCGCGATATGCAAATTTGGGGTCATCAAACTTTATCACGTGTTCTTGAAGTTATTTTTAGTCAGGCGAAGTAAACATTGTTATTGTGACGTCATAATGAATAGTCTGCGTATCAAAGTGCGTGTTAATTTTGTACATCACGCTCTTGCCCATTCACTTTGTACAGGATAATTGTACAGTGGTCGGTCTTTCCATTAAGCGTCTTTGCTTCTAGTTATAAACGGGTTGGTTTGTTTATTCATACTTCTATGGTTCAGACGGTAAACAAAATAGACTGCGCGCAGTCGCGCGCTCATTCTGCGCAAAATCTTACAAGTATCTTGTGGTTATATTAGCCGCATTCAGACGATAAAAGCAAATCTCGTGGTTATCTTGTGGTTATCTTGTGGTTTGCAATTCTTAAGAATATCTTGTGGTTTGCGCTCGTTTGAACACGCAAAACTCGTGGTTATCTTGTGGTTTCCAAACCACGAGATTGCGCACACTGCAAAAAATGCGCAATCTCGTGGTTATCTTGTGGTTATCTTGTGGTTTGCAAACCACAAGATAACCACAAGATACTTGTAAGATTTTGCGCAGAATGAGCGCGCGATAAGCGCGCGACTGCGCGCAGTCTACTTTTTATTACCGTCTGAACACAATCAGCTTCGAGACTCGTGGTTTGGGTTGACCTCATGATCGAGATATGCTTCCGGTGTGAAAACAAGTCAAGTGAGCGCGCGTGACCTCAAATGAGAAAGGCGCGCATGCTACTTCCGGTTTTAATTCTTAAGAATTGCAACTCTCGGGAATTGGCATCGTTTGAACACACATTTTGAAGTTCTTAAGAATTGCAATTCTTAAGAATTGCAATTCTTAAGAACTTGGCTTTCATCGTCTGAATACGGCTATTGTGGTTTGGAAACCACAAGATAACCACGAGTTGTGCGTTAACGAGCGCTAACCACAAAATAACCACAAGATACCTCTAAGATTGCAAACCACGAGATAACCACAAGATTGGCTTCAACCGTGTGAACGCAGCTATAGAGAAGCAGTCGTTCCGGTCTTCAAAAATCGCGTGCATTGTGGCAGAGTGACACCCCCCCCCCCCCCCCCCCCCCCCCCCTCTGATCTTGCCAAGTCTATGTGACACGTGACTTGCGCGCGATATGTGGGCCTTCTAGTTATAAACGACTGGTTACTTGGTACTTGGTAGTTTAATCCTCCAAAATACTCCATAGGAGTTTTAACTGGAGGTGGGTCCGGGAGAGTGGTTAGCCCCTTAGGACAGAAGGGTTCTTACTTCTTTGCAGTGAGGACTGGTTTACTGTAGATTGAAGTAGAGCTCTTATTCCATTCAGTGGTTGTACGGACGAAAAATGAATTGGTTGGTTTGTTTATTCATAATTCTATGATACACACTAACAATGGCGCACGTATTGTTCGGTGTTCGATGCTATGACGGGCAGGAAGTACGATTTATCAGGCACTAACTTGGTAAAAATTGACAAAAATGGGAACAGCTGACATGGTCTTTTTGGGGGGCCACACTGTATAGAACAATTAGAAGTAGTGAGTTTAATATAATCTAACATAACTTATAATTGAACTATGACTTAACTCAAAGCTATACATTAAATAATTCAAGGTAGTGGGGGGACGTAACAAATACTGATCACCACATCCTTGACCAAGTTGACTGAACACGATCTGTTACGAGTCAACTGATGCTTTCAGATCAGGGCCCCGTTGCAGAAAGAGATACAATCGATTGTAATTTACGATTGATCGTAAGTCAGAAAATGTACGCGTTTCAACTAATCAGATATCCGCATCTAGAACACGTGATCTGACTTACGAATAATTGCAACTTACAATCGATCGTATCTCTTTCTGCAACGGGACCCAGGTCATGTAATGTGTGTACCTCTGCCGCACTGCTCAAGTGTGTTTGTGGATATAGGGGTCGGCGGCTCTTCTATTTCGACTCTATTAATTGCCAAAAACAGACATAATAAGCTTCGAACGGACAGATAAAATCGGAAACGACATACGCCCGCCCAACGACCACGTGACAAGAATTTGCTAATTTCTGGAGGTAAACGTTTAACATTGAAGAACTTTCAAACCTTTGTTTGGAGAAAAAACCAACAATAGTTATCACAGTGGAGACATTCCTTGATTCAACAGTCCAAGATGGAGCTGATTGTATTTCTATCCCAGGATACACAATGTGCTGCTGCAAAGACAGACCTGGAACATCTGGAGGGGGTATCGCTGTCAAGTGTTTAGAAGCAAATGCCATCCACCATGACCCACAGGGAGATCCTAAAGACTTGGAACTTATGTGGCTGTCAGTAACTCTGCAGTCTAAAAAGTTACAGTATACAGACCATCCAGTGCCAACAATGACATAATTTAATATCTGCATGGACATCAACAGCATTCAAACAATTAATGGGTGTTATTCTCACGGGCGTAGACATGACATTGATACCCATTCATTTGGGGGGGATGAGCTATTCATTCATCGGATTACATCCCCCCCAGTTGAATAGGTATTACGTAACTCGCTACGCCCGTGGTTATTCTAGTATTCTACTAAATTTATCAACTTAGGCTGGACTAAATGGACATCAAATACCACTAACCAGTACAAACCATTCCACCCCAGTGGAATTTGACTAGTACGTTGATTGTTGTCATGCACCACTAGAGATAAACCCTATTGTTTCTCCTCAGACTATCATTCCAATGACATTGTTTAACAAGTCACCAGTTATATTATGTCCTCTGACTAAAAGGACAGTAGCTAGGCTATATATATAACTAGAGACATGTTCAAGCATGCCATTGGAATATCAAGCATCCAATTGTCTGGATGTCTAATGACAAGAAACAAACAGAAGTGGTGCATGACGACCATCAATGTGATTGTTAAATTCCCTTTGTCTGAACTGGTTTAACTGGTTACTGGGAATTTCTGTCTATTTTAAGCTAGCCTAAGTTGATACATTTAGTAGAATACCGGCCTTTGACTAAAAAAGAAATTCCCAGTAACCAGTTCAGAAAAATCAAGATAACTTTCTTTAAAAAGATGAGCACAATATTACATATTTGACTAATATTACAAATATCTATCCAATAATAAACCAAAATAATGTGATTCTTAATTTGTTGTTAATTTCATGACATTAACATATTTATTATTTCTTAATAATACTGTTGGATGTAAGTCATTAACATTTGATAATGCTTTATTCTTTTCAGTTTATTTCATCCATATTATATCAAAATATAAGTAAACTATATTACAATTATATAAGTAAGAGTTCAAAAGACGCCTATATGGCTGAAATATCATTACAAACTGTCATGGAGTATTTAATTATCAGTTGATGTTTCATTTATTGTATATTTGTAAATGTTTTCTTGATTCAGCTCTCGTTTCAACATTTGATTGATTCCTTACTCCCATAATCGATCACTAATATATTATTCCAATTATTACTACAAATAATAAAATACAAAATATACATCTTATATGGCATTTGAAATAATTCTATCCCATTAAAATGTCTAAATTGTCAGAGTTTTTAATTAAAGGGGTAGTTTAGTTTTGGTAGAGAGGGCGCTGCACATCACAATTTTTTTGTGAGGTAATGACAAACTGAATGTCGAATTTGAGAGAACATGCAATTTTAATGGCAGAATAAACTTTATTTGGTCAAAATCGACCCAGAAACGGCTGAAATATCAATAAATATATCTGATCTTATAATTATTTGGGGCCCAAATAATTAGATGATTTTTAGAATTTGTTTATAAAATGCTTGCACTTTTTCAAAAATTGTCAAAAGTGTTTTTATGCCTCCGCCAACGAAGTGGCCGGAGGCATTATGTTTTCGGGTTGTCCGTCCGTCCGTCCGTCCATCCGTACGTCCGTCCGTACGTCCGTCCGTACGTCCCGTTTTCGTTCTCGCGATATCTCAAGAACCAGTTGACGGATCAATTTCAAACTTGGTATGAGTGTACATATTGGGGTGACAATGATCTGATTAGATTTTAGGGGTCATGAGGTCAAAGGTCAAGGTCACAGGACTCAATATATATGCAAAAATGCCTCGTTCTCGCGATATCTCAAGAACTGGTTGACGGATCAAATTCAAACTTGGTATTAGTGTAGATATTGGTGTGGCAATGATCTGATTAGATTTTAGGGGTCATGAGACAAAGGTCAAGGTCACAGGACTCGATATATATGCAAAAATGCCTCGTTCTCGCGATATCTCAAGAACTGGTTGACGGATCAAATTCAAACTTGGTATTAGTGTAGATATTGGGGTGGCAATGATCTGATTAGATTTTGGGGTTCATGAGGTTAAAGGTCAAGGTCACAGGACTCAATATATATGCAAAAATGCCTCGTTCTCGCGATATCTCAAGAACTGGTTGACGGATCAAATTCAAACTTGGTATTAGTGTAGATATTGGGGTGGCAATGATCTGATTAGATTTTGGGGTTCATGAGGACAAAGGTCAAGGTCACAGGAATCAATGTATGTGCAAAAATGCCTCGTTCTTGCGATATCTCAAGAACCGGTTGACGGATCAATTACATACTAGGTATGAGTGTACATATCGGGGTGCCACTGATCTGATTATATTTGGGGGGTCATGAGGTCAAAGGTCAAGGTCACATGACTCAATATGTATGCGAAAATGGCTTGTAATTGCAAAATTTCAAGAACTGAATGTCAGATTTCAATCAAACTCGGTACCTGTATCATAAAGAGTCAACGTAGCCATAAAATGTTGGGGTCATGAGGTTGAGGTCAAGGTCACGGGACTCATTATACATGCAAAAAAGCTTGTAATACAAAAATCTCAAGAACTAAATGTCAGATTTCAATCAAACTTGGTACCTGACTGTTTTTTAGGGAGCCATCAAAGATTGGGATCATATGGTCAAGGTCACAGGACTCAAAATATAAGAAAAATTAAATCAGTGCATGTTAATTTGGGCATATTAAAATCGCGTGATAGCGGAGGCATAATTTTCGATTGCGCGCAATCGAAGATCCATCTAGTTTAAATAGTTGTTGATGATCTCGCTATTTAATCTTTATATCAATAAAACATCACATGCATAATTTTGTATGAAAAATGGTTTAAAACCAAGGCCTTTAAAAAAAGCGCCCGCTTGTGTTTGAATGGCTCTTTTTGAATGATAACAGGCTTTTTACTTAGTCGTTTGTAATTTTGTATACCTTTCGAGCATGGTGGAGTATTAACTATTAGTTTATAATGTTACTGTGCAGGTTTTAGCTACTTAAAGGGATCTAGTAACTTTGTTGACATGTGCAAAAAGTGATGAATGGTTGATGCAATGTATATTGTTGTTATCTCATATGTCCACAGGGTATTGTGTGAAAATTTCAAGTCAAATGGACATTGTATGGCCAAGTAATGAGCGAAAATGCAAAGTACTATTCAGTAACTCACTGCACTCACTTTGTCCACGGAAGAAAAACTCGCCCGGAGTTTTTCTTATCTGAATACTTCAATCATACATATCTTTGTAACGAAAGGGAAATTTGAAAAACCGAAACCTGTCCCATGATTTTATTGTTAATACGAATACAACAAGGTATAAGGGAACCGCTAGAATTACAATTTTATTTTGAGGATTTGGACAATGTTACTAAGTCCCTTTAAGTTCAGCCTTACCAAAACTAAACTACCCCTTTAACAGTTGATGCTTTATTGAATTATATTGTGTTTTCATTTATTTATATTTGTGAATGTTTTCTTGATTCATCTCTCAGTTTAACATTTGATCGATCCCTTACTCCCATAATCGATCACTAATATATTATTCCAATTATTACTACAAATGATCAAATAACCTCTACATACATCTTATATGGCATTTGAAATAATTCCATCCCATTAAAATTGTTAAATCTTATGATTCCACAACCAAACCCTAGTGTGTTTTCACGCCGGCATTCTTGTGGGGTCTCGTGTGGGTACAATTATATACTTGTGGGGTATTTTTGTCTTGTGGGGAATAAATCATAGACCCCACTAAGAAATAGCCTTAAATCGGCGTATTTAGCTTCATAAAGTTATGTGACAAAATCCTGTAACTGAACCCCATAAGTGATACTTGAGGAAAACAAATTTTCTAGACACACCCCTACCCTCGGAAGGTTGCCCTTTTTCGTCGCAAAGATTTTTTGAATAGCGCCAGTTTGTAGCAGCACTCCTCCAGAGTGTATATAGCACAAGTACCCCACAAGGCGGGTGCCCTCAAGTATGCCCATGTAATAGTATCATGTGTGTGTGCGTGTGCGTGTGTTCATCTACTTGCATAATTGTTGGTAAATCGTTGTTTGCCGGTGAGTTGTGTATAGACTATAAGTGGCTGTGTATGATCATACGTGAATGAATGGCAAATAAAAATGCATTACTTACGTGCGAGTATGTGTGTATAATTGTATGTATAAATGTTTGTATGGGCATCTTAAAGGGAGAGATCCACTTTTGCAAGCCAAAATTCAAAAGTTGCGAGGTTATTGTCTTATATGAAAGGAAATGTCATTTAATAGCATGCCTGAAAAAATTAGGGCTTGAAATCTCTTTTTCGTGGAGTTATAGACCTAAAACTGAATAAACTGAGGGACGTCGGTTAATTAGGTACATAAGTATTTTCGGCCGGTGAGTAAGTTCGTACATAGATTTCACGCAGTGCCAGATCGGTATGCATGACCCCTACGTGACCCGCGCTAGCTACGTGACTCGCGCATAAGTACTAATGTGTGAGCGTTTACCAAGCAAAATACCCAAACATCGCTTAAACTGACTACATGTAATTATATATTCTTTCTTTTTGAGATCGTTTTCCGTGACATACGTTATCAAATGTCGGCTTCACAATACCTTTACGAGAATTAGTACTATATTGTTGTAATATTATGCTAAATCAGTTGAACTCCTTTATTGACCGATATATAGTTTAAATGGAGGGACGCATTCGTTTTTCATTCGTAGAATCCAAATTAGAGGGCTGTTCGCTCTGATTTTTTTTTTGCGTGTTACATTGATCCCTATCCGTCAACTGAAAGCTGTTCAGACGTTTTGTAAAAGTGGACCTGTCCCTTTAATGTCAGTGTTAAGTAGTGTTCGTCGTTATGTTTGCGTTTGTACTGGAATATTTCCATGCATGTTTTTTAAATGCTCATTTATTGGCATATCTACAGTTTTATTATATAAAATCAATCATGGATATGGGCACGAATTATAAGATGACATAATTAGTTGGCTAAAAATAATCAAGATTAAAATTATGTTTCAAAATATTCTTGAAATAATTAAAATGTTTAATAATAACAGCATATATTCACTTATTCACACCATTTACATTATAAATTCCATTTAGACATCTCTTTCCATACCATACTGATTGTTCCCAAGCCTAAAACCGATCTCAAACTGATTTTAAGCTAAAATCGATTCAGAGCCTAAAATCGATCCCAATTTGCTTTGTGAAACAGACGGTAAAATCGATATCGATTTTAGTGCCGATCGTTCCCCAAAATCGATCCTAAAATCGATCGGATCGATTTTAGTGCTTAGTGAAACACCCCCCCCCCCCCCCCCCCCCAGGTGCATACCTAGGAAAGAAATTCGTATTTGACGCCATGTACTATATGTGGGGAACTGTATCATGATTCTACCGACTTGAAAAAAAGAGTTTCATGAAGAAAACATGATTATAAAATATGCACCCCCATAAATAATATTTGCAAAGTGACATAATTATACAGTTCAAACATTGCACCAAATGCCACATTATTTATACATCAATACGAACAAGGTATATACCAGACGTAAACAAGACTGATTCCCGAGGGAGCAAAGCGACCAAGAGGGGGGAGGGTTTGATGGGAGGGGAGTGAGAAGGAGGGTGTGGTGGGAGTTGGGTGTCCTCCCATGCACGCTAAGGGAGCTTTTGCAAATTTTTACTTGAAATTATGCAATCTGGTGCATACCTAGGAAGGTAATTTGACTTGAAATGAAGTGGAATCTGAGTTATCATGTCTCAGAAATACCTTTTTTAGATTCACTGGTATCGACTTAGAAATAAGCCATGATTGTATTTTATTTGGGGGTCAAGAGCCCCCCCCCCCCCCCCCCACCAGTGCCCAGATTACCAAGCACATCCAAAACAAAATAATGCAGATAGGTAAACTTGTTGACGCTTGCCAATATAAAACAAAATATATATACAAAATTAATCCGAAATGAATATCAACACCTACAAAAACAGCACGCGGATCTTGAGTTGATTATTTCTATAATAATTACAATTTATAACATAATCATTATTTGTGTCCTTTACTGCTTTTCATAATACATGGAAATACAGTCATTGGCACCATTTTTTCAGTGACATTACACTTGCAAAAGTCGGCGTGTCGGGGAGCGCTCATCAGAGAACTACGTACAGGGAGGCACCATTTCTTTTTTTTTTCAATGATATTAATTTTTTTCATTCAAACAATAACAAAGTAATCAATACACAAAATAATCAGCAAATTAGCATAATGTACAGCAATAGAAATTAACTTTTACATCAAATAAAGATTATGACCATTTAAATGATTACAAAATAATTGATAATACAGATCAACATGAATGAAGAAACCATGAAATACAGACTGTCATGCGTGGGGCTGCCTGTAGAGGGCAGTCTGAACATTTTTACATGTAGCTAGGCTGGTTTGTGTGCATTACATAACATTCAGCAGCAAGTGTGTATTACACACTGTGAGCAAGATGTTCTCAAGATGGCACCGCCCGTCTAATTTACCACTTGTAATAGAGTACAGAAGCCATGACGTCATAAAAACACTTTTTTAGAATTTTCAAATTTGGACTTCATTTTCAGAAAGAGCATAACAAATAATGTCCAAATACCGAAAATCAAAGGAAAAGGTTACGTATTTGCTGAGATATGCCCATCCGAATGAATTTTACTTCAATGGGCAATCAGTGTTATAGTGCACTGGTTCCTAAATTTAGGAACCAGTGCACTATAACACTGATTGCCCATTGACAACAAAAAATCATTCGGATGGGCATATCTCAGCCAATACGTAACCTATTCCTTTGATTTTCGGTATTTGGACATTATTTGTTATGCTCTTTCTGAAAATGAAGTCAAAATTTGAAAATTCTAAAAAAAATGTTTATGACATCATTTATGACATCACACTTCACCACTCTATACCCCACACCATACTTGCTGTAGCTTACACGTGTAAGAGAGTTACATGCATGAGTGCAGTACGTGCTTATGCATGAAACCGCCTGGTTAAAAATACATGGCACTGCCCAGTGAGTCTCTTAAAAGCGCCCTCTTTTATCAACAACAAAGTGTCTTTTATCAACAACAAAGTGTCTTTAAGACTTGAAAATGATACATGCTTCCTCATGCTAAAACCCAATTATGAGTGGAAGGGATGGAAGTTGTCCCAATACAAATCAATATAATAAATATATACATCATCAGTTGAGGAAGAGAAGGGCACTATTTCACGTTTTTTAAAATTTCTGTGATAACCATGCATTTCCAAAGTTGGGGATCCTTGTAGAAATCAAATATATACCTCTGTTGCACCACAAATTGTCGTACCTGCACAAATTGTCGTAGGCGACAATTTGTGCAAAATGTCACGCCACAAATTGTCGCCTCCTGCACAAATTGTCGTTTGCGACAATTTGTGTTGCTCTCGCCGTCCCCATACCCGGCGACAATTTGTGAAATCACGTAAAACCTCACACCACAAATTGTCGCATAATGCACAAATTGTCGTCAGTCGCTGTCTTCAAGCTACAAAGATGATGATGATGATAATAATAATAATAAGTGTTGGTGGACTCGAGGCCGGCCTCGGCGTCGACACCAGTGGAAGATTTTTACGAAGCAGAGACCGAGATCCGTCAACAAATCTCGAGGCTGAGACCGAGACTATTTGGTTTTGGGGGCCGAGACCATTAAAGAACACTACAAATTGGCCTCGAGACAACTTAAAAAAACAAAAACAAGCCATGTGTGAGCATGTGTTAATATTCGTTTTTATGTGACAGAAGGAGACCGTTCAAAGTTGACATGTGTTTTCTATGTTGCAATACATCCATTCTTTTGCATACATTTAGACATCAACCTCTCTGTCACTTGTTACACTGCTTTTACACACACACATAGGCGCACCAAGGACAATGTGCCGGGGGGGGGGGGGGGGGGGGGGGGGGGGGGGGTTGGTTGGGGTTGGGAAAGGCCTGTTTTGGGAAATCAACCCCCCCCCCCCCCCCCTTACACAATTTGAGCGGTCTTGAGGCCACTTTAAGTGGTCTCGACCATCATAGCCAATGGTCTCGATCGGACCCCCGAAACCAATTAGTGATCTCGGTCTCGGCCTTTTTTGACAGGCTTCGAAAACTCTTCACCAACACCCTTCCCCCCTCCCCCCCCCTCGAAACATTCTACATCCCCCTTCAAATAAACCTCAACGACACCCCACTCGAATAATCCTCACCGACACCCCCCCCCCCCCCCCCCCCCGTGAAAAAGAAAATGGGTACGCCACTGCACCCATCCCTAAAACACACCCCTCCACGCCCACCGTCACTCCTCCACACACACACCCCACACATGCATAAACACACACACACACCCTACATTCACACATACACCCATCCTTAATCCTTCACATACCACGTGTGCACACGCACGCACACACACATACACAAATACACACACTCACACACTATACACAAACCTCACATGACCTATAATGTTGGTGCGTTGGTATATATCCGTATGTCAAGAATGATCATTTTAATCCAAAATGTATGTCATCATGGCTTTGAACAGGACCGTAGGTGTGGCGACAATTTGTGGTGCCAGCTACCAGCACAAATTGTCGCCGTCGCCTCCACAAATTGTCGCAAACGACAATTTGTGCAGAAAGCGACAATTTGTGGTGTCAACATTTTACACAAATTGTCGCCTACGACAATTTGTGCAGGTACGACAATTTGTGGTGCAACACCTCTCTTTTATTTCATATAAACATTTCCAAAATTTGAAATAATTATTATAAGAAAATATGACATCACAAAGACAGGGATCAGACCTACAGGATTAAGCACAAAACTCAATTAGCCCCAAAACAGTCTAAACTCTTAAAGGGGACCACCAGGCAAAGAACAACACATTATTATATGTTTTGGTACCGTTTTGTGATATCAAATAAATACCCAACATTTTGCAAAGGGTTGTGTAATTCATAAACAAAGCAATTAATTTCCACCACTTACGGAACCACTGCTATTTCCTGGTTCCATATACGGGCCAACCATTTGCGAGTGCGCCAATGCTATTCACGCGCACGTTTGTAAACAATAGATTCCCGGGCGATTCGTTCGCTCTGCACACGTTGCAATTCACCGCACACATAGCAGTCTGCGTAATTCAGACCGCATGAACGCATGCTTTAGAATGGTGATGCGTTTCCAATTTGTTTTCTTTTTTTTCTGGAAACATATTTTTGTGAACTTGTTGATGGAATGGAATACTAAAGATGTTACCTTTCTTTAATAAGAATACTGTTTTTGGGTGGTGGTACCCTTTAACACCCTTCTCAATCTCACCGGACGACAGGTGTAAAGTTAGACCTGTGTATAGTGACCACTAAAGGGAAACAAGAAAAGTGGTCGCTAAGACACATTTATACTAAAAACTGCTCTGTCAGAATTACTGAGGACAAAAAATATAGTGGCTAGTGGCTATTATCAAAAATACCAAAAACTGAATTAACATTACATCCTTGTGAGTTGTATGCTACACCGAACCAGTATCTACAAATTAGTTCATTAGCATATTATTGGTGAAACTTGAAGTTAACGATATAACTTTTTTGCCCAATTCATACTGGCTATAATCACAAATGTCAAAATGAGATCAATATTCCAATTCGAATGAGATGCATGTTACACTGCACTATAATCCTGAGTATTTGAAAGAAGTGCATTTAGCACTTTGTTCATGATGATACTCCACTTGGAAATCAACAATATCAAATCTTTGACAAATTCATGCTGGGTTATTCCCAAATGCTCAAATCCAATTAATGTTCTATCCTTATGAGTTGCATGTTACACTGCACCATAATCCTGAGTATTTGAAAGCGCATCATAAGCACATCATTGTTGCGCATTGTACAGCCCCATTTTGATAAATTCTTGATGGAATTAACTATAAACCTCATTTTTAGATTGGTAGGCCTAGCTGCCAAAAGTCACAAATTATACATGTCACATAATTATATAGAATTATGTTATCGGAAAGGTTGAGACCCTTACTCAAAATCGACAAGCCTGCCCCAAAATCAATATGCCTGTAAAATGATATACCGTAAACCAACGTTGGCTGCCGGGATGACTTTGGCAACAATTTTGAGAAAGATGTATTTTCATCGAGGGTCACTTACTTGAACAAATTTCAGATTTGTGACATTACCCTATAAGAATATATTTTTAAAATAAGAAATTTGTTGAAGTACCTAAGTGAACTGGCCATGCAAAGTCACCCCGGTTTAATGTAGAGTTAAAGGGATAGTTGAGTATTGGTCAAACTTAACTTTAGTAACCAAAACCTGCACGATTACGATACAAACTAATAGTTATAACTTCACCATGCTCGAAAAGTATACACAATTACAAACGACAAAGTAAAACCCCTGTTATCATTCAAAAAGAGCCGTTACAACTCGAAGTGTCAAATTAACTCGGCGCGAAGCACTAGCGTTGTAGGTCCTAATACGGGACTGTATAGTGCAGTGTGCGGTAATACGGGACTGTAGTGCAGTCACTGTGTGCGGTAATACTATACAGTAGTACGTGTATATTATGTATCGCAACCATAGAAGTATGACTCCAACACTGCCGTTGACGCAACTCGCAAGCCCCATTCGCATTCGTTCGCCTTTCGTTCACAGTCGCGCTAACACACGGAGAGACTGGTCCATGAGGCGCATATATCACTGATTTTTTGCGGAATGGAGGGAAAAATCATAATCTTAATCCACCCGGTAGTTGGATCACATATTGGAGAGTAAATTGCTGGTAAGTACCGTACCATATGTATAGTTTTAAGCACAATTAGCGTGCACACAAATATTTGGTTTCAGTCTTTTATTAGGAGAACATAGAACGCTAGTGCCTCGCACTAGCGGTTCTAAAAAGTGATACCCGGGCGTCAACCACTTTTATATGATATTTTGAAAGCAAATTTCACAACAATTAGAGCATTTGAATGGAAATTATTATTATTTCCCATGTTTTTTTCGATGATCTTTCATATGGAATTGAAATCAACCAAATCCGTTACAATCGATGTTGGGGGGGCACATTGGAAATTACCAAAACTCAACTTGGCCTTTAATATCAATTTTTTTGCTTAATATTAATTGCTTTGCTGGCAATAAAAGCCCCTTAACAAGCAAAGATCTTGCAATTCCAACATGAATATATATTTTTTTAAAGGATAAATGACTGGTTCAACTCAGAAAAATCAATCTATGGAAACTATATCACGTTCCCAAAGACCACCCTTCATAGCAACTATACATTAGAACGCATATTTACAATGTAAAACAGAAGAACCCCCTTATAACGAGGAATTTGTGACCATGAAAATCACCTTGTAATATCAAGGTAACAACAAATATGGAAAGAGCTCATACCTGTAGAATTAGCTTGTTATAAGAGGGTTTTGTTATATCAGAGTTCTTTATCTTGAGGTTTTGCTGTATCGAGTCAATGACATTATCCTGCCAATCAAATAACACAAGAGTACACTCAATGACTTTGATTAAAGATTAACAACTCAAAATATTATAATAATGAGCATACAAATTATGCATTTATATGTAGCACATTTTCCATCTCAGATGTTCACATGCAATCCCTCTCAAAAGGCTATAGAAGTAAATGAATACCATTTAATACCCATGGTTCAATAATAGCATAATTTTTCCAGAGTAAGAATAGAATTTGACACACACACATTTTATGAAGACAAAAAATAAGTAGAAATCAAATTAATATTCAAATTACTTCCGACAGTGGCGTATTGTGGACTGGACCAAAAGATTTTTTTTGGGGGGGGGGGAGGGGGGGGAGGGGGTGGTTGCAGAGGGGGCACACTTGACGCACATGTCTTTGTATTTATAATGTTTATCCTTTTCTTTATATACAATAGTTTGTATTGTTTTTGTCAAACTTTTGTGGGGGGGGGGGGGGGGAGGGAGGTCATAAGGGTATTTCTTTATATACAATAGTTTGTATTGTTTTTGTCAAACTTTTGTGGGGGGGAGGGGGGGGGGGGAGGTCATAAGGGTATTTCTTTATATACAATAGTTTGTATGGTTTTTGTCAAACTTTTGTGTGGGGGGGGGGGGGGGGGGGAAGGGCACATGGCACCCCATAACACCCCCATCCCCCCCCCCCCCCCAACCTTACCGTAGCTACGCCACTGACTGATTTGGTACAATTAATTTCAAATTCTTACTATTACACACTAACTACAAGCTGGTCTAGTGACATGTATGTTTGTTTTAACATACGTGACCAGCTATAGCAAAACCCTGCACTTGTCGGTAATTCATCTTTTGAAGAAATGGGCATTTTAAGTTCACATACTGTTTGTAAAAGACTTATGATTGTAAAATTGAAACAATCATATCTTCGCCAATTATTGACCAATTTGTTAGAACAAAGCATCAAATGAAAGCTTGTGATGAGGCCTTTCTAATGGTATGAACAACTACATTTTGATTTTTACCGACAAGTGCAGGGTTTTGCTATAGCCGGTCACATATAATATGTAATGCCTGAGAACTGAATACAAATTTATTACACAATTTCATATCTAGTGCAAAACAAAATTAAGGTATCTTTGTTTGTTTTATTCCCTCGTACCAATGAATATCACTGTTTCGAAAATGGTCATTGTAATTTGATTCTAGTGTGACCTTATTAAACACAATGCATTTCTAGCACAAAATACATTTTAGTAAAACAAATTTATTATATCAGCACATTTTCATTTCATTTAGAATAACAAACTGTCATGACAGCAGTGCAAGGAACATGTGATTTATGTGAAATATATTACAAGAGGCTTAAAATTATTGTATTTTGAGGAAAATGATTGTACAGGAAAACATTAAAAAAAATACACACAAGAGAATTTGAAAATACATTTTAAACCCAAATGTACAGATTACGCAATTATCATGCAAATACATACACATGTACCTATATGTACAATTATCAGTTTCATGCGTCTGCCAATAACTTTCTCTTTATTTTTTTAATTTTTAATTTATTTATGCAGCTGCTTTTCAAGTCATGCTAGCTCTGTTATAGTTTACTTTTAAAAGCCATACATGATTGGTCTAAAAAGTATGGGCTAGGGTTGATGGAGAAATAATAATAATAGGTTCAATGTACATGTACATGGCGCCTAATATGACTCAATTGTACCATCTCTAAGTGCTTTACACTATTATTTCCCCGGTCTTAGGATATAATGCAATCCCACACCCTATGTGAGCACAATCTCCACTCCCTTGAGAGCATTCCATCCAAACGTCTCATGGGCATGCACATTATACCATAATCAAATCGTCTTGAAGGAAGTTAGGAAGTTAGGAAGGGGAAGTGTACAAATCTTCTACATGGAATTTACAAATGAAATGAAATGTTGGGTCCAGTAAATGATCTTTTTGGGCTATCAAGAATTGAGAGAAAATTATCTTACTGGCACAACTTACAGTACTTCTAGTTATTGTCAAGCCCTGATTATGGGCGACCACTGATTGTTTTTACGAACTCTCCATCGCTAGGTGACTGCGATTTAATACAAAGATAACAGGTTGCGTTTATATAGCATTTAATACAAGGTTTCTATTTAAAGAGCTGTAGCATTATTATTACCCTTGGTCATCAGGTGCAGTTCAAACCTGCACAATTACTGTACTTGCAGCATGAAGTTTTTATAGCATTTAATACAAGGTTTCTATGTAAAGAGCTGTAGCATTATCATAACCCTTGGTCAGTTCCCTTGCAGTTCAAACCTGCACAATTATTTGCAGCATGAAGATGATGTCTTACAGCAGTCCTGGGTTATGTAGACGTATGGGTTGACTGGGCACTCCTTGGCAGCCTGCACGAAGAAAGAAAAAAAAAACAGATTGAGAGCAGTGAAAAATAAATGGGGGGCAAAGGGCGATTTATCCCCAGATATGACAACAACAGCCCCCTTTATATTATAAAAAAAGAACCTCTATTAACCCATTCAGGACTAGTCCCGGAAATATTTGGGCTTAGGTCTATGGAGAATGCATGTTGTAGTAAAATCAGTCCGTCCCGAAGGGGTTAATCTGTTCCCTTTGAGTTTCTGAAATCCCCATAGACTTTGTACACAACCCACCCGGCTCCCGTAGGCAAGGGGTTGATACTCACAAGAGTTTAATGCAGAATATATTCTCTTCTTATTTCAGATTTGAATTCCTGTGAGACTTCTAGTTATATATTGAAAACCTTGTTATTATTTACAATTGTTTCCACTAAATTTGGTAGGCTTTTACAGAACATTTTGTTTACCTTTTAACAAGAGTACCTATTAACCCCTTGACTACGGGGACCGAGTGAGCTGTGTACAAAGTCTAAAGGGATTTCAGAAACGTGAAGGGTACAGGTTAAGTAGAGAGAATATCCTTTAGTGATATAAGAATTCTTTAATCAAATCCTACCTCTCAGGAGTACCATTACCCTATTAAACAAAGACCAATGTATCTTCATGGGTTGTTTTGTTTTTTAAAGATGGCCAAGTACTAACTCATCAGCAAAAACAAAAACAAATTCTTGAAAGCCTTTCCACTTACTTCTGCATTTGAATCTTGTGAAACCTCTTCAATCTTGAAAACCTTGCTGTATCTTGATGTTCTCAAGGTGGCCGCAAGCTCTCCATCTGCACGAAGTGGTACATCAGCCTAAGGCCAAAAAAAAAATTTGTTTGATTGGAGTAACGGGCAACCAAAAATTAGGGTAGGTCGGTAGGGATTTTTTTTCTTTCTTTTTTTCCCGCACAAATACACAAAAACACAAACATAACACATCGCAATTGATGCAATATTTTTTAAATTTTTTAATTTTATTTTTTTGAATAAAATTCAGAAAAAACCTTTTAATGCGTGCATTAGCGCCGGTATTTTTAGGGGCGGGCGGGTTACGCCAATCCAACAATTTATTTTTCATGGCCTAACGGCAAAAGAATAGACACAAACATGCAAGTGTTGATAAACAATTGATTTAGGCCCTGGGATGATCAACTTACAAATTTTGCTTTTCACACATGTTTTTTAACACGAAGTAAGTCGCCATAAAATTAGTTTTTACACTGACAGACCATATAACCCTCCATATTCATACAGTACACCAACTTTTGTATTCCAATCTTTCAAATTGGACAGCAATGCATTCTTCCGTGTAAGATAAGCCCTTTGACCCTGTGATCCAAAATCTAATACGGTTGATATCGCTCTATGTGCATAGGGATATGAGGTTTTATATCAAACTTCAGGCATACATTGTACAATAATTATATGCCAAAATTCTCAAAGATGGCTTCCACTGAAACTAAGGTTTAAAAACATACTGTTTTATGGGATGATGCACTTTCATCTCTCATTTACAAAATGATTAATTCTGCTGGAAAAATGACTAAAACAAAAATTCCACAAATAACAATAAATTCAATATTTTAATTCAAAGACACCATGTGCATTTTGTATTACTTTCAGTGACTACATTATTTCCTGTGCTTATTTTGGAAATTTGAGATAAACATGCTGCACTCCAAAAAAACATCCAGGTCATTTTCAAGTTTTAACCATGGTTTACGTTGACACCACCTTTGTAAATCCCTGGCTTTGTCGGTGAGGCAAGAATATCCAATAGTGAGAGGTGCATCTCTACATTTATGTGGCGATGCCAATACCAGAGCTACCAACATTAAAATTCAACAATCTGGAATATTTAGGGAAATTTCATCAGAAATCAATGCATACAACCTAATGACAACAATATTTCAACAATCAGAGAGATTGGCTGATGGGATGAAATCCAATGCTTTAATCTTGGTCTATTTTCAGGGAGTCTCCTGCGAAATCAGGGAGACCTGGCAGCTCTGCAATACCTTGAAAGTGTTCTCTATGTCGAACGGGAGTTCAGCTTCGTACTCCTCCAGTTTGCCTGTGTAGGTGACCAATGCAGCGTTTCTAGGGGCATCCTTGGACACCTTGAATAACCGGTACGTCACTGATGTGAAGACAATGTCGCCTGGCAAGTAATAAGAGAGAAATTAATAATTGGGTACATTTTAATTCATAAACAGTTCATTTTCATACTCTTCATTTTGCCTGTGTAGGTGACCAATGCAGGGTTTCTAGGGGTATCCTTTGGTACTGTGATTTGTATGTCACAGAGATAAAGACCATATTACCTAAATAAAACACTTACAAAAATAAATTATATATTATATCAAATAATGAGATTATAGTAACATGGTTAATTAAAGTTGACAAATTGAAGTATATTCTCATATTCCACAAGTTTGCCTGTAAAGGTCACCAGAATAGCATTTATAGGGGTATCCTTGGACATTTTGAATACCGTAAATCTCTGTGTATAAGACGCACCACCACCACCACCACCACCACCACCACCACCACCACCACCACCACCACCACCACCACCACCACCACCACCACCACCACCACCACCACCACCACCATCATCATCATCATCATCATCATCCTCCTCATCATCGACTTACCAGTGACTTTCAGCAGCTCCTTGTCCTCTACGTTGACCTTCTGGGATGTGACGACCCTGGGTGCAGTGAAGCCGATCTCATCAGCGTACCTGACCAGGTCCTGCCAACAGAGGGCTCCTGCTAAACATTCACCTGGAGAAAAAGGAAATAATATACATATGTGTTCAAGATAACAGGAACATTCCAACCTTACAAGTCATAATATAAGAAATAACCCTGGGCGTGGTGAAACTGATTTTATCAGTATACCTCACCAGATCCTGCCAACAGAGGGCTCTTGCTAAACATCCACCTGAGAAAATAAATAGGAAAAATAAGAGAGAGACCCGCCAAGTTCTAAGCAAACTCTGTTACAATTGCACGATCATCCCACTTTGTTTACAGTAAGTATTTCTTATACATGCGTTTATTTACAGTGCAAAGTACATGTATGTTTAAGCCACCTTTGCATAGATGTGTACGTATACAGTAGTATTTGACCCCATTGGCTAAAGTATAAACTGCATCTGTTGCATCATTGCGGAGGCATAAAAACATTTAATATGTTTATTTCTATTCATTAATGATGTTTCTTTTGTAAACGTTCAGTACACTAAACAACAAAACAACAGAACTTACAAAGGATAGCCAATGTGGGTTGGTAGGGGATGTGTGGTTCAGGACTATTTTTCCTCCTATCTCTGTGTATTAACCACCCCCATCCCCATCCCCAGCCTCCCCACCCCCTCTCTTATGCGGGTTCTTCAGTTAGTGAAACAACCTGCAGGTTACACACGTCTGCAATAGACCGCTTCTGTAATTACAGTAATGTATGCAAATAATATGCGTATGACGTCAGACTCCCCGTTGGCAAGCTTAACAATAGTAACTAGGTCCGGCAAGCTCCGGCAAACTTAGCTTGCCGGACCTAGTAACTATTGTTAAAGGGCATCAAGCGTGGGGATGCTACATAGCGGGTCGCCATTTTGAACTGGGTTAGTTTGCGCGCACCGCATGACACTGAGCTAACGTGCATTACGCACCGTGCGCAACGTGTATGCAAGATGGCGCCGCGCATCTCATTTGACGAATCTGAACTACCTTTAAGCTTGCCAACTGGGAGTCTTACGTCATACGCATATTATTTGCATACATTACAGAAGCGGTCTATTCTGCAAAAATGGCACACATGTAACTGCAGAGTCATGATGCACATGCATATACATTAAACACGTAGAACTGATAAACGATAAAGGTAAACAAATCCCTCCTGGTCACTCGTATGCTTGTTCAGGGGTTTAACTATATACTCACACAGGGAACAAATAGGACTGATAGTCAGTCATGCATACACAGTACTATCTATTAAAAGGGGATAGAATTTAGGCAAAGCCATTACATAAGAATTGATTGTAGTATTTCTCAATGGAGCTAAGTCGGAGTATTTTCTGGACAAGTCCTTCATGGGATGCTGTTTTTTTTTTTCTTGTTTACTTACTGGTCCTGATTAGAAGAAAAAAATGCTGTCAATTCTAGCAGGGCTCCCCCCTAGTGGTGGCTCATGTGCCAATGTCCATCAGAAATTTAAATTAAAATTGGCCACTAGAAACTCTTGTACTGGCTATAAATTTGGATATATCTACAATACACAAGTCTATGATAGGAAACTGATGTGTCAAGTGGGCCACCTGAAAGAAAATCTTAAAGAGGAAGTTTCCCCAACCATTAATGTGAATTAACACGTTCAGGGTCCCGTAACAAATATTCACGATTAATTGATTTTAAAGGTATTTTCCGAAGACATAAGCCCGAGTATTTTCGGGACCAGTTCTGAAGGGGTTAGATCACTATGGACAGCAATTTTAGAAACCCAACAGGGAAAGTTTGAACCAATTATTATTTTTTAGTTCAAAAGTTAAGATTTTGCCCAGTTTTGTTTGCCATGCACCTCTCTAGGTTGCATTTAGCCAGAATCTGTCATGCCATAACATAATAACTCTCCATTAACTTTGTAAATAGATTGTCAAATTTGTCCTTCTTCTTTGATATCAATAAACCATTTGAGCAAGTTCTATTTGCAAGACAATGCAAGTGCATGCACATTCAACTCTTCTCTAACATATATCTGAGTATTGGAGTAGAGAGAAGATGCATATCATGAAAAGAGAACTTATGTGATTTTCTTTTTTTTTTTTTTTTCTTTTTTTTTTTGGGGGGGGGGGGGGGGGGGGGTACACTTCCATAAGAGAGTACCGTAAGTTGAATTCCATTACTTTCCTGGTTTTCTAGGCCCTGTAGGCTGTATGAACCCTGCCAATAATGGAAATACACAATTTGTAGCACTGATCTCTGCTTTTACTGCCCACTGCCCTGGAGGCTGCCTTTTTCCTTTTTTTTTAAAGGGATCTAGTGACATTGTCCAAATCCACAAAACTTACTTATCTTACATCTCTAGTGGTTTTCTCATACATTGTTGTATTGATATTAATTACCAATAGAAGCATGCATGGAACAGGTTTTTTTTCAAATTTCCTTTTCATTAAACAGATATTTACAATTTAAATGTTTAGATGTTTAATTATCCACGGGAAAGTTATAACTGTGTACAAAGTCAGTGCAATTGGCGAATATCACTTTGCATTCTCGCCCATTACTCGGCCATATGACATCCATTTAACGGGAAATTTTCACACATTAATTTAGCGGACATATCAGATCAAAGAAATACACATTTTATCAACCATTCATCACTTTTTGCACATGTCAACTAAGTTACTAGATCCTTTTAAACAGTCCATCCTCATATAACATTGCAGTGCACTCAACACAAGCCGGTTACATAACTGCATTCGTATAAAGCACTATCGATCATTATCAACTTGTAAACACACCATCTACACACGAAGGATGAAAAAGGGGCCCTATAGATCTGTTATTGTAAATTACTTACCCCATAATACCTTGTGCTTCCTAATGTGTTCGGGTAGAGGTTCTTGGACGTAGATGTCGCTGAAGTAGAATTCTCCCCCCTCTTTGAGAACCCTGTGGGCTTCGCGGATCACCGATGGCTTATCGGGGGACAGATTTATCACGCAGTTCGACCTGAAAGCAGGTAGAATAAACACAACACTAATGAATATACGGTTCACTGTACTAATAAGTGTTGAGAGGAAAAAGTGTCTGAGGAGAAATTGTCACAGGAAACGGTTTTGAACCCCGTCTTAACTGGGAGAAATAGACCTTACCTCGATGTCACCGGAGCGATATCTAGATAAGAAACAGTAGGGGGTCTGATCGGCGCGCGCTGTGTATGTCATCTACCCAGGTAACGTTCCGCGCGCGTCTTAACTGGCCGTTTAACAGGATGTCGTCCGGATGTTACCGCGATATCACCCTGGCCCGACTAGGGTGAAACTCACCCCGATGTCGTACTGATGTCGTCCTGATGTTATCCCGATTGGGGCGTCTTAACTGGAACAGGGTAGGATCTCATCCGGATAACATCAGGATGTTACCTCGACTATTTCTCCCAGTTAAGACAGGGTTTAAGAGACAAACATGGCAGAGGAAAAGGTATAAGAGGAAAAATGTCATGTATGTATACAATAAAGTGTCATAAACATGTTTGAGGGAAAATGTCAGAGGAAAAAAATGCCCCCTCTCTGAAGAGAGGTTTAAAAATATCAGAAAACTGTACATGATACTTACACAATAATATCATAACTGGTTAACTGCAACCTTGGCACCTTTCAGGTTTTCAATGAAGCCTTTGCAAAACTCTGGCAATTTGGAAAATTCTTGTGATGGACTATAAACTATAAAGAACTCTGAAGATAGGTTTAAAAATGTCAGAAAACTGTAGTACAGTATTTTTTTGTAAGGGTAATTTCTTGCCCTGACGAAGATCTTGCTAGGACTGACAGCTAGGCTCCATAAGATTTCTATTTTATCACATTGGCAATTTTCAGTAGATTATAAGCAGTATTCAGCAGTATTTTCTTAAACTGTATAGTACTTACACAACAATATCATACTGGCTATTATCCAGTCTCCACCATGGCACCTTTCAGGTTTTTGATGAAGCCTTTGCGAAACTTTGGCAATTTGGAAAATTCTTGAGATGGAATAAAAACTCTTAAAGGGAGTTGGAAAACTGTACATGGTACTTACACAACAATATCATACTGGTTATCCTCCACCTTGGCATCCTTGAGGTTTTCAATGAAGCCTTTGCGAAACTCCACATTGGGCTTCGGGTAGCCAAACTTCTCCTGGTGATAAGCCTCATACTTCCTTGCAAGCTCAAGCTGTCATTAGTGTGAACAAACAAATAGTGAAACATTTCAGAAAAATACTAATAGATGAGGCATTTTCCCATGTCACCCCCCCCCCCCCCCCCAAAATGGAAGCAATGTGAATGCTATACATTGTACATTATAGTCATTATTTGCAGCATAAATCTCAAGTATGACATTGCCATACGGATGTGTGCTAGATGATAATTTACATATTCTTCATGTTATTATTCAATAGTAGTTTGACAGGTTCACTAACATGTCTCAATAACAATTCTGCTATTTCATAAGTCATAACCATTCTAACTTTGATAACTGTACAAAAAGCACCATATTTGTATAAAGTTTCAATAATGTTCTACACTAGACTACAGTCATTGTATGACAAACAATTTTGTAACAGTGGCACTGCATGGTTTACCAACTACTTCATTTCTTACCAAATTATTTTACTTCAGAAATGGAAATGGCGTTTAGCCGATATATATCACTTTTCATAGAGCTCTAATGCACTGTTCGTAGTAAGCCATCAATTTAAGTTTCCATTTTCCTTTCTGACTTCATTGTATTCACACAACTTATATCAGAACTCATGACTGTAGGTGCATAAGGTGGGAGCTAGGGTGCTACAGCTCCCGAGTTTTGAAAATACCTACATCCCAGGAAAATCACAACAAACGAATTAAAGTTTGGGGCTAAATATTTGAGGAAAATTCAACAAATTGTGTGAATGTTTAAAACTATACAGGGGGTGATAATAATATGGTTGGGGGTACATGTCCACGTCCCTTTCTTCCCTCTTCCGGCCCTTATATAAATTTATTTTTTAAAAGGGGTTTTCAATTTACCTGCTCATCAGTCATGTCAATGCCCAGCACGAATCCATCGGGCCCAACCAGTTTGCTGATGGCGTAGCAATCTCGCCCCGTTCCGCTCCCCAAATCAACCACCTTGGCGTCCTGGATCAGGCTGGGTATACAAAGGCCACAGCCATAGTACCTGGAACGGAAACAAAAAAAAATACAATTTTTTTTTTAATTCCATGTTTTCAGGTTTTTTTTAATGCCCACCACGAATCCATTGGGCCCCACCAGTTTGCTGACAATGGCGTAGCAATCTTGACCCGTTCCCCTTCCCAAATCAACCACCTTGGCCTCTTGGAACAAAATGATACATTATATATAATTTTCAAGCTCCAATCTCCAGTGAATCACATTCTTGTGTATTTTAATATCGCTAGGCCGTTAAAATAAACCACCTTGGCCTCTCATCAGACTTGGTACAATACAAAGACCACAGCCATGGTATCTGGAACAAATTAATGATGAATTGTATCAAATCAATATCCATATTCAAGCTCCTATGTCCTGTTTTAACACATTCTGACCATCACTGGACCATGGATTTTAATCTCGACTCGATACGCCTAGCCTTCCAAATTGACTATCTTTGCCGCCTGGATCAGATCAGGCTGGGTATACAAAAACCACAGCCATAGTACCTGAAACAAAAAGAGAACAATGTCTAATAACAAATTGTTACTAAAAAGTAAGTCCCAAGCTCAAGCATTGCATGACTGCATTTCAGGATTTCATTTTTTTTTTCTGTTCAGTCTTCCAGCCAACACAACCACTTTATTTATATTTCTAACAGTTCTGTTCACCGAATCAACCACATTATTAGCCTACTTCATCCAACAACATGAACTGGAGGTTCAGTTACCGTACCTGAACAGATATATTCAATTGGCCTGCAGTAAGCTTGCCATTTTTTAAGGCAGATGATCACATTGGGCAGTTTGGGTATGGTACGGTTTTAATTTAAAGGGTTTTTTTACCCGTAAGGCGTAACATTGCCCCTCTGTAAACTCAAAGAGTTAATTATGAATATGATGTATGAAGGTGTACATTGAAACTTCGCGCACGAAAATTTCGAACTTTTTCAAAGTGTCGTAGGAGCAACAAAATTACTGTAATCTCAATGAAACAAGCATTAAAATACTCCCTCTATTCTGAGGATTAGATGTATGTAAAACATTTTCGATTTAAACTCACAATTCATGTGTTATTGGCCCGATTCCGTTACAACGCATGTCATATCAACAAGAGATGTCAATGTCAATGTCAATGGGTGTGTGAAGATGCAAACTTTTGCGCGTATTAGCATCTTGGGACGCGCGCGTTGTCAAGCTTTCTACGGAGATTGCGCGATCCGAAAGTAAATTTGAACGGAAGGTCGAATAAAGGAGCATTTTACGCAGCATTTCGATAACAACAAGTCTGTTCTACGGGAAGGATTTCGATTTAATTTGTTGATTTTCCATTGTCCATAATTTATACACGAAAAAACACACAAAAAGTAATTTTTTTCTCAAGAAATATCGATCTTTGTTTGCTAATTTTTTAGTTGATTAGTAGGTAATGTGTGCTCTTTCATTTGGCATCAGAAATTTCCGTCGCCGTGTCCGTGTTCTAATGTTTGCGTACCGCTTATATGATGCACGAAGTTTCAATACGCGCAAAGTTAGAATACTTGTCCATACATGTACACAGAAATAAAATTAATGCCTTCGACCTTGTGCAGTTCGCAAAATAAAACAAATTTTAAAATTTAACTGTTCTTTATTTTATTTACCAATTCAACAAAATCAAATATAATAATTATTATTTTTTTATCCTATTACCGGATACTTTTAGTTTGACGGCACGAAACAAACATGAGATGCATAAAATCAAAGTGGAAATTATACAAGCAGCTGCACAAACTCATAAAGAACACATTGGATGTAAAATATCTTCAAGAATTTACTGATTTTTCTCCAAATCAACTTTCTTGTAAACCCTTCCAAAAAAGAAGCCTCTTCCCGACGCAAGATTTCGTGTTGTATTAACCGAACGTGAATGTTTTGCATGGGAATGTCATTGACATGCGCGCTGCCACTGGTACGCGGCAAAACGCGCGTAATAACGCCTCAGGACGCTTATTTCTTTCGGGAAATGGTGGAAAATGTTTGCTAAACATCCATTTATTATCCTCCGTTAATGCTGACTTTCAAATTCAATTTTTAAAATTCGAACGTTTTTTCCTATGGGAATTTGCATGTACGGTAATACAACCCGTTCGGTAATGCAACCCCTTGCTATACATGTACACAGAAATAAAATTAATGCCTTCGACCTCGCGCAGTTCGCAAAATAAAACAAATTTAAAAATTTAACTGTTCTTTATTTTATTTACCAATTCAACAAAATCAAATATAATAATTATACTCCGCACAAAAAGAAGCAGGACACTTGTTTAAGTTGAAATATTCAACATTTATGTACGACAGAGTGTACATTATCATATTATCAAATTAAAGGAAATTTAGTCCTCTACAGGCAGAATATAAATTAAAGGTGTAATCGTTCATGCATGAACTGCCTTGTCCATGATCAGGTCTGTTTTCAAAAATAGCAAAAACAATGGATGACCACACCATTCGACTGCAATGAGTAAGCGTCTTGCTTGAAACAAGATGTGCGGGGCAAGTAAAACAAGTAAAACTGTAAAGGTAAAAAAAGACATCACATTCACAACTCTGCTAGTCATATGTCATGTCACTTGTCAGTGAGTAAAAACAATCAAAAATAAAAATACTGAACATAACTAAGTTTATAACAACAAATGATTTGTCAAATCAATCAAGACTAGACCTAGGCTATCTATTTTTAGAAAGTGCTTACAGTATAAGACAGTGAA
>JBAMJV010002229.1:0-41025 GCA_037951105.1 Echinarachnius parma | reverse complement strand
TGGGCCAGTACAGAAACAAGTGAGTGTGGAGGCTTGTATAATAAATATTTGTTTTTCACAAATACCACCATGTATTTTTAAGTAAACTGGATAATTAAATATGATAAACTGTAATAAGGAAATCATCGAGACACTTTCATACAACAGATTAATATGAGCCATTTTCAAAGGATGAAATAAAGTATGGTACCTAATTCGCCAACCAGCAGAGTCTGCTTGGTGTAATTCATGACTGCTCGGGCAACTGAGATGGCGCTCTTAATGCGACGGAGTCCCGCAACTGATCCAACAACATGAGTGTCCCTGTCGAGAATAAAAAATGAATAATAATATTATACATGTATAAAATAATAATGAATTTATATTACATTGACACAGCAATTCAGATTGTTTCAATGTGACAAACAGTACTGTGATGTACATGTATGTACATACACACAAAACTTACTAACCTAACTTTGATTGGCCCGGCATGGAAAACTGATTTGGGGGAGCGCAAAGTAATGAAGGGGATGGGGCATACTCTATGCATTTCTTTTTTTTTATAGAATTTGTATCCTGATGTTGTTATCGTTTTGTCAAATCATTGGGGTCCCCCCCCCCCCCCCCTCCCTCCCCCCCCCCCCCCTGTTACACTACTGACATTTGTGCTAGTGTCAGGGCTGAACTATGCTGTAAACCTATAATGCAATTTTATTTCAAACATAGGGAAAACTGACCATAAATATGTAAAATAAAAATGTTAATGAGCAAATAAAATTGGGATTCCCGGGAATTAAACCAGAGATCTCCGGATTGCTAGACCAGTGTCGTACCAACTGAGCTAGATAGCTCTTGTGATGGTTGCCCTCCCAGAAACCCTTTTCAATCCTTGTGCTAGTCAGAGGCTACACGATTCATAAACCTGACATATACATGAAGGATACAAAATCAACTTAGGAAAATGTGCGAGGGATCACCGAAGTGATGCAGCATTTTCAAACTGACCAGAAAAATATAAAAGTGTTTTTTTAATAATATTTGTTAAGTTTATAAACTGACAGATACTATTTATATCACTTACCCATCCATGATCATGGCATCCAGAGTTGTTTCTCCACGCTCATCGGGGCTACAGAGAAAGAACAAATGTTAAGGGATCTAGTAACTTTGTTAGCATGTGCAAAAAGTGATGAATGGTTGATACAATGTGTATTTGGGTGATCTGTTATGTCCACTAAGGAATGAGCGAAAATGCAAAACTCATTGCACTGACTTGGTACACAGTTTGTAACTATATCCAGTCGATAGTTAAAAATCCGAACACTTCATTTGTAAATATTTTTTTAATGAAAGGCAAATTTGAAAAAACTGAAATCTGTTCCATGCTTCTATTGGTAAAATGAATGCAACAAGCTATGTGAGAACCACCAGATTTCCAAGAAAGTTTAGATCCCTTTAAAGCCATCCATTAACCCGTTCACTACGAGATTCTGAAATCCCCATAGACTTTGTACATAGCCCACCCGGTTCCCGTAAGCAAGGGGTTAACGTTGTCAAATTCAACCTAATCACTTGGATCCTTCACATTTCTCTCATCTCTTCTGTCTTGTCGTTTGGCTTATGGTTACAGAAGAATAAAATCAAATTGGTTTTGATTTTCCAAATTTATATCAATTTTATGATTGATTTGAAAAGCGTCATGTAACACTCTTCAATTGCAGTTAAAAAAATCAATGGACAATAGGTGAAAATATTGAGATTTACTTTTTTACCTTTTTCTTCAGTGTTCCATTTCTTTGAAAATATCACACATCACTCAGAAGAATCTTACAATGATATTGCTATATGGTTGAAGTCTCAAATATCACTTTTGGAAATACATTAACCTTACAGAGTTAATGGATCCCTTTAAGTGATTAAAAGGGAAGGTCAAGATGCAGCACCATAAAGATTTACGATTAACCATAAAATCAATCATAAAACTTTACGTACATGACCCTAGTTCTAAAAAAAAAAACACTCAGGATCTTGCAAATTATGCTTTTTGCTGTATTGACTAAATTGTTGCTTCAACAGGTACTGAAATGTAATATTCTGTTATGAAAATGCATACGATTTATGAACAAATATGAATGCTGCAGACTTAATATTTATGAATTACCATTCATGTAAAATGGGGTTGAATTCTTAAAAAAAAAAAAAAAAAAAACCCAGGGAGTTGAGATGGTGCACAAGATAATTGTGCAGGTTTGAAATGTACCTGATGACCAAGGGTAATAATAATTCTGCTAGGATCGAAAGCTAGGCTGTATACGACTCTCATTTTACCACATTGGCGATTTTTTAGTAGACAAGCAGTTTTCAGCAGTATTTTCCATATTCAATAATTCTAGTACAGCGCTTTATAGAAACCCTGTATTATGTGCTACAATTAACATAAAATTAGAAGAATTTTGTTTAAGTTGTAATATACCTTTGTAATAACTGCACTTATTTCACAGTGGGTATGAAATACAATACATATTTGATTGATGATTATATTGTCTGATATTCAAAACAGTTTCAGAATACAGCATGCCAAACGCCAAACCACAGGGCAGTCTTGGCCAGAGGGTAGCCTTGCTCTACTGCAACTAGCGCAGAACAGCCATAGCTTAGAATTACGATTCGTTTGTTTGTGTCGCCTCTAGATTTAAATCGCTGGATTGTATGATTATAAATGTCATCTGATATTCAAGATATTTCCAGAATTCAGCATGCAAACCCCTGAAACGTGCTTCAAATCTAGCGACAGCCTGCTGTTTACCTGGCGCCATACCCTACACTGACAAACCACAGGTCAGACTCGGCTAGAGAGCAGCCTTGCTCTACTGCATCAAGCCCAGAACGGCCACAGCTTAGAATTACGATTCGTTTGTTTGTGTCGCCTCTAGATTTAAATCGCTGGATTGTAAGATTATAAATGTCATCTGATATTCAAGATATTTCCAGAATTCAGCATGCAAATCCCTAAAACGTGCTTCAAATCTAGCAACAGCCGGCTGATTTACCTGGCGCCATACCCTACACTGACAAACCACAGGTCAGACTCGGCTAGAGAGCAGCCTTGCTCTACTGCATCAAGCCCAGAACTGCCACAGCTTAGAATCTGCCAAGCTGATTTAATAAAAAAAGAGGCAATAACAAAACAGTAAATACATTTACATATATACTATACAAAACAAGTACAGACTCTTGGTGGTGTCACTTCACATTAAAAGGTGTCAGTCATATATGATTGTTCTGGAAGTAAAAAGTTACCCACTATTTGCTGGGGCTTCAAGATCATTTTCAGCACATTATTTATAATGCAAAAATGGGTACAAATTGTTGAAATACAAGTTAAAATAACTCTAATTTGAGCATTTAGAGTACAAAAATGCCCCTTTCCAAAGCTATTCACAAAAACTGTACTCTATGTTTCACATTTTGCAACCATCATCATGTAATTTGTACCATATTTTTCTGATTTATGCAAACATCTTTTTTAAAAAGAAACGCTTAAAGGGATCTGGTAACTTTGTTGACATGTGCAAAAAGTGATGAAGGGTTGATGCAATGTATATTGTTGTTATCTCATATGTTCACAGAGTATTGTGTGAAAATTTCAAGTCAAATGGACATTGCATGGCCAAGTAATGAGCGAAAATGCAAAGTGATATTCACTAACTCACTGCACTCACTTTGTACACGGTTTCAAAACTCCACCCGAGTTTTTCTTATCTGAATACTTCAATCGTACATATCTTTGTAACGAAAGGGAAATTTGAAAAACCGAAACCGGACCCATGATTTTATTGTTAATACTAATACAACAAGATATGAGGGAACCGCTAGAATTAAAATTTTATTTTGAGGATTTGGACAATGTTACTACTTTCATTTCTGAACACACATGAGAAAATTACCCCTTTTTGAACTATCATGCATAGTTGCATACACACAGCCAATGTAAAGTGACACCACCATGTCAGGGCTATTACATTGGATAGATATCTTTATTTTGTTACCTTCCACCATACCCAACACTGCCATCGCATTGCTCTACTTCGCAGACCGAGCAGCCCTGTTCAACTGCATCCAGCACAGAACCACTGCTGCTTACAACTTGCCAGGCTGGATGAAAAAGGCAAGAAACAAGAACAAGAAAAAAAAGAAAAAAAACAGCATCAATAGCAGTTCCAGATACCACAGACCTGCCATATCTCTGGTCTACCAGACTCAGCAGCCCTGTTCAACTGCATCCAGCACCGAACCACTGCCGCTTACAACATGCCAGGCTGGATGAACAAGGCAAGAAACAAGAACAAGAAAAAAAAAAGAACTAGATGGATCTTCGACTGCGCGCAGTCGAAAATTATGCCTCCGCTATCACGCGATTTTAATATCCAGCCTAAATTGATATGCACTGAATTAATAATAATTTTTTTCTATTTTTCATATATTTTGAGTCCTGTGACCTTGACCATATGACCCCAACCTTTGATGGCTATATGTACATTGGCTCCCTAAGAAACATTCAGGTACCAAGTTTGATTGAAATCTGACATTTAGTTCTTGAGATTTTGCCATTACAAGTCATTTTCACATATATATTGAGTCCTGTGACCTTGACCTTTGACCTCATTACCCCCCAAATCTAATTGCCACCCCAATATGTACACTCATACCAAGTTTAAAATTGATCCGTCAACCAGTTCTTGAGATATCAAGAGAACAAGACATTTTTTGCAAATTGAGCCCCGAGACCTTGACCTTTGACCTCTTGAACCCCAAAATCTAGTCAGATCATTGCCATCCCAATATGTACACTCATACCAAGTTTGAAATTGATTTGTCAATTTGTTCTTGAGATATCACGAGAACGAAGCACTTTTGCATATATATTGAGTCCTGTGACCTTGACCTTTAACCTCATGACCCCTAAAATCTAATCAGATCATTGTCACCCCAATATGTACACTCATACCAAGTTTGAAATTGATCCGTCAACCGGTTCTTGAGATATCGCGAGAACAAGGCATTTTTGCATATATATTGAATCCTGTGACCTTGACCTTTGACCTCATGACCCCTAAAAATCTAATCAGATCATTGTCACCCCAATATGTACACTCATACTAAGTTTGAAATTGATTCGTCAACCGGTTCTTGAGATATCGCGAGAACGAAAACGGGACGTACGTACGTACGGACGTACGTACGGACGTACGGACGGACGGACGGACGGACAACCCGAAAACATAATGCCTCCGGCCACTTCGTTGGCGGAGGCATAAAAAAACAGCATCAATAGCAGTTCCAGATACCACCTGTCATATCTCAGGTCTACCATACTCAGCAGCCCCGTGCAACTGCATCCAGCACAGAACCACTGCTGCTTACAATCTGCCAAGCTGGATGAATTTGAGGTAAACAAGAAATAAAACAAACCAATGAAGATAAATTGAGTACAGGGTTGAGGCAATGCTAGAAATTAACCTTTTTGCCTTGTGGCCCAGTCAGGCAAGTAAAAACAAGATTGTTTCACTTTGAGTGGGCCTATGCTAATTTCGAGCCCAAATTTGGCCCAGCCCATCACCAAGGTAATGGATCATTGATGTTAATATGCCATCTGAATAATTCAAACGTGCATAGCAGAGCACACACACATGAATCCAAGTAAATGGTCCAGTCAGCAGGACCATTAACATGCTATTTACGTAAATATGGTGTAGGCTAGCTAAAGCATACTAGAAAACAGACTTGGAAATAATCATTTGTTTTCATTTGTGGTCTTCAAAACAACAGAGTTGGTAATTATTATCAGATTATATATTATAATGCATGCGCTATCGCACGCAAGCCTCAACACTAAATTTGTTCTCTACTGGCCCGTTTGGGTAAGTGAAACCAGAATTTTTTTTAATTCACTTGCCCGAACAGAACATTTACTTACCCGCTTGCTAGATTACAACTTTCTCTCATAGTTAAACAATAATGTAGTTGCCTGATCGAGTGCTTCAAATTAGACAATTTTAAAAAAATTACTTGCCCAACTTTGTTTTACTTGCCTCTGACAAGTGCCCTGGCTAGTGGCTAGCATGTCTAAATTACCTGCTACATAAACAATACAGTAATATGCATTATATTGCCCCCTGCAAGTTAACTGCATGCTGCATTGAGTGAATTGAGCAGGATCTTTATAATAAAATAGAATGAAACAAACTTGTAGGAGATCGAGAATTGATTTTGATAGTATGATACATACTGAACTCATAAAAGTATTCAGTTGTGAAGTTAAAAAAGATATGCTACCAGAAGGAAATTTGTCAGTACCTAAAGGCTATATATATAGCAACGCTCGAAATTAGCACAGGCCCGATGGCCCGGGGCCACCAAAAATTGTTGTCGGGCCAGTAAAAAAATCATTTTACCCATGTTTGCTGGCCCGATCGGGCCACCAAATGTTGAAACCATGGTGCAGAAAATAATGGTCTATGTTTGCAAATTTAATACCATACAGAAAACACTTGAATTGTGATTTAAAAAGGAAGCAAAAAGAAGTAAAAAATGTTCAAATAAGAACGCTTTCCGACATTTGCCTCGAGTTCTCTTGAGGCAAATGTCGCAAAGCGCACTTTTCATGTTCATAAACATAACCAAGGCATTGTTCTCCCCGCCACCCACCCCCCCACCCCCCCTCCCCTCCCCCCTCAGTTTTTTTGCTGTTGCCTCATATGAACATCCTCCCTTCAACTTGCATAATAAATGAAATCAATAAACTACTTTCAGAGGGTGTGTGATCGGTAAACTACAACTACTTCTGCTGTTTTGCCAACCACGTGTGTGCATAGGCCTAGGCATGAAGTGCACCAGCTGCCCACTCAATATTATACACAAGCATACTACTCATTCACTGTGCTTGCAATGAAACTCGTATGGCATGATTTGTATCGGCAAGAATAGGGTTTTAATTCCTCTTCCAGATGATTTATAAAGTTTGACATGAATTATGAAGGAATAATCATAAGAAGGTATGAATTTGTTTGTTTCTAAATATGATATTACTCTAGAAATGCAATAAAGTTTTCCGAATTTGTTTAAAAGAAAATGGTTATAGCCCAGTCCCACACATGTATATTTGTGTTAGTACATTGTAAGTACTATCAAACTTCAAAATCGTACATTGAAACTTCCTAAATTCCATCATTTGGTTTCCCCAAGATAAGTCCATTTCTTTCATATATAATTTTATCAGGGCTGTGATTTTTAGGATGATATCAATGATTCACATATTAATGACTTGGATTAAAGTCTACAAAAAGCTATCACTCGGTATCAGATCCATACTTCATTTTACTTACGTTTTTCTTTATTTTTTTTCGGGCCAGCAGATTTTAGTTTCGGGCCAGCAAAATTAGAAAAACACTAATTTTACTGGCCCGACCGGGCCACCAGCAAAAAATGTTAATTTCGAGCGTTGTATATAGGAAATTAAACCGAGCCTTTAAGTTGAAGCTTCAAAAATGCAATGGCATGCCAATGACAAGATATTTCATGATTTCAAAGATTTGGTAAGATTTTTGTTATTTATATCATGAGTCATTGAACATGATATGCTGTTTTTTCCCTGCTTATCTGAGCATTAAAAAAAAATGCAGATTTTACCTTGTCTTAAAATAAATAGTATTTATTTTCTTTATCAATAATGCAAAATTACGTTTACAAATAACACAATACATTGAAATATGTTTTAAAATAATTTTATCATCAATTTATACAGAATGAAAAGTCATACAATTATAGAATGAAGAATCGTTTGTTAAAAAAAATAGACTGAAAAGAAAGAGGAACAAATAGCAGAACAAAATGTGGAGATCACATTACAAACAGAAAAAAAAGAAAAAAAAACATTTCGATCTGATTTCGATCATATTTTATTACTCAAAGTTTGCAGATTTTCGATCCGATCATCAACTTTATGTTTTGACTTTTGTAGTTACAGTTACAGCATTAACTGACCATTCATGAAAATGTTTTATTTTGTCTCGAAAACACATACAATATAACAGCATTTACTTCCTTCACTAATTATAAGTGTAAGTCATGGCAATTGACTTGAATTCATGACTGCCTAGACTTACCCAGCCCTAGCATGCTTAGAAATGGTCCCCAGAGCTGCGGCGGAGCTTGCAGGTTGGTATCCGGTAGCATACACGGCGCAACTCGAGCTCGCCGCGCTCTGCACCGCTGCGCTATAAAAAAAAGCTGAATTTAACTTACCTTTTTCAGTTGCATTTGTAAATGGCCACGTGTTTATCACAAGAGGTATTGAACAATCTGTGAGATGAACGAGGAAGAAAGTTAGTGCAAGGAATAAACCTCCAGAAAATGAAAAACGAAGCAGCTTTTTGGATTCCATCTTTATTAATTTACTTTCGGCAATTTCGTTGGATGTCACATGATCACTGCGGGTCTAGTCTGCGATCATGTGATCACATTTGCTCACAGGATCAAAATAGAACAGGCACAATAAAACTAAAAGACATGATATAACTAATTTGAAATCATCACACAATTTGCATCATTTTAGTATATTTGATATAAGCATATATTCTCCTTTTTATATCATAAAGTTTTGATTAATGAAATCAAGTACAAAACATAAAAATGAACATAATTGTGCACATTTATTGATTATATTCTATATCTACGTTGTGTTTCCAATACTTAGCGTAGCCATCCCGTGTGGTCTAGTGGTTAGGATTCGTGGTTTTCACCCACGCGGCCCGGGTTCGATTCCCGGCACGGGAGGACAACTTTTTTATCATCGCTTTTTATGTACATGTAAATAATAATAAACAGATTTCTATTACATTTTGTAATACTAAATAGATATTATTTTCCCCTCCAGTCTTTATTTTTTATTGTTACGTTAGTGGGCCAACCAACGTATGATACCCTATTTTGAAGGCCAAAATTATAATAATATGTTGATATTATTTTAGCAAAGTAATCATCATGTATTTCTTGAAATGTTATGTGTATTCTTCAAATAATCCTGTTTTCATTCTAATGAAATGAATAAAGGTATGCAGGATGCATAATATAACACAATTTGTTGTTATTTTGTTACATGTATAATGATTTCGGTTTGTATAACTGATTTGAATGACCAATATTTTCTGTTTTCTAAAATTGACAGCTAATTTTATTTTGATAATGAATACTTATATATAAAGATAGAACCATGGCATAGTTATTTTTGTTAGTATCTATTAAATTGTATTAATTTGTGAACCAAATTTGAGCCGTCTTATATGTTGTTTTAGTTTTAATGTATATTTAATATTTTATGTATAATATAGATCTCTCTTTTTCGACTATAGTTACCCATATCAATTTCTTTAAAAAAATAATACATAATTATATATAAATGTATATTTTAAATTAAATTAAAGGAAATACGTTCATTTAATAACATCATGCATGATCTTACAAATCGAAATAATTTGAAATTCAGTGTTTTGAAATGATAATTTGATTATCATTGAAGGCTTTTACCTGTGTTATATAGCAAATTATGTTTAACTAATTTATATTAAGAACAGTCTGTTTTTGTAAAATTCGGAAACAAATATGATTTTGACCATCAACATGACATGATAAATTTTATCCGAGAATGATTATATTTACCTTTAAAATTTGTTTGCCTGTGTCACTTTGTCCACTTTTTTTTCTACAAGTATGACAATGTTGGTGGGGAGGAGCACCTGGGTGGCACCGGAATAGTGGGATTACGTGCCCCCGGCCCCCAGTAGCTACGCCCTTGGTGCTCGTAGATAAAAAGCTGATTTCAGAAATACTTGAAGAGAATGTCCTTCATCCCATCTCGCCTTGCCCATCCCTAGCTGCATGGTTATCTTGGCGCGAATCAAAATTTAAGTTAATTAATGTCTTCTCCGCTAAAAACTGAATTCCGCGCTAAATCTTAATTCGACATGACACACCAGACAAGCTATAGTGTCAGCCCAGTGTCAGTGGCTTCTTTGGGGCGGTGACTTGGCGCTGAATGGGGTGGGGGCCCCGGGGGGAGGGGGGGGGGGGCACGGGGCGGAGGGCACGTGCCCCTCAATAAATGGACAAAAACAACAACAACATATAGGTTAAAATGTCTCTAAAAAATAAATTGATACATCATATCTGCCAAGGAGAAAATGTGTGGAAATAAATAAATACATAAGGTGAGTCCCCTTGTCGCGTGCCCACCCCCACCCCCACCCCCCCCCCCCCCCCCTCTCCCACCAAGAATAAATAATGACAAAATACTTAGGATGAATTATGAATAAATAAATAAATAAGTCCGACCACGCTATACAGACTGTTAAAACGCTGTGTAAAAAAACGCTGTAAAAATGGTTATTGAATCTTTTCATACAACTTTAGGTGTAGCATGATAAGTTGTTAAAGGGATAGTTGAGTATTGGTCAAACTTTATACTTTAGTCGCTGCTATAAGATTGAAAATTAAAAAGATTTCTTACACGTATGGGAATGGGGAGGGGAGCATGACCTAAAATTATATGGTGCTATGTATTTCTTTATTTTTGCTTACTATAAGGGTAAGGGCAGAAATGTGGGGGGGGGGGGGGGGGCAAGATCTGGCACGATACACACAATTTGGAGGGAACATTTTCCCTTTGTAAGCATACTATATCTTATTTGGTGAGAGAAATTACAATTATAAATCGCTCTTCATATCTCCATAGCAACGAGCGACGATACATCTATACTAATAATGTGTTACCCATGTACTGAGAACTTAAAAGTGCATTTTGTATATTCATAATCAACACTGCGCTTGTATAGTGTGTTACACATGTACTGAGAATGTTACAAATACATGTTTTATATTCATATTCCGAACACTGTACTTGTTGAAAAGTGTAGCCATAGGGTATGTTTACAAGTGATTTTCTCAGAGTGTGTCTGCTGTCGCACCTGTCTGAAAATATGCATACTTATACTACCTGAACTATACAAATTCAGCCTTGCCTGAGGGGGGATTTTATTACTGCAAATCGATTTGCAGAAGATCACTACTGCATAGAAAGGGTTGCCATGGTAATCAATGAATCAAAAGGGGAGATAACCGGGGAGAATTGGAAAGAGTACTAAGTGTTTGTGTACATAACGTACATAAAGTGTATGTGTACAGTTATACAAGAAGTATAGTTACGCAAGGATAGTAGATTTTTCGTACATCATATTAAATGTCCGTGTATAATCAAGGATAGGGGATAATCATTTATGTCATCAGCATCATCATCACCACCACCACCATCACCATATATGATTATGAACATCAGCATCATCATGATCATTATCATCATCACCATATTATCATCATCACCACCATCACCACCACACCCACTATCATCACCTTCACCATCATCATCATCATCATCATCACCATCATCAATGTCATCACCACCACACTCATTACCATCCTCCTCCTCATCATCATAATCATCAATGCCATCACCATCACACTCATTACCAACCTCCTCCTCCTCATCATCATCAGCATCATCATCATGAGGACACTATTCCATATCAAAAGTATGAAAGAAAATGACACAAAATATTGAGTAAAATAATGAATTTAATTTTAAAGCACTGAACAGTAAAACAATTTTTTTATCAATATTTATGTGCATCATCTGCTCATTTTGTCTGTCTTCCCATTGTATGTGTGTGTTTGTTTGTTTGTGCGTGCGTGTGTTTGTGTGTGCGAGATTGCGCCCATGTTTTTTTTCTTCTATATGCATGTGTATATGGGTCCAATGTGTATGTAGCATGTGTGTGTGTGTTATGAATCATGGGTGTATGTGAAAATCGCCGAAGGTGTTCTACTTTGTACATTTAAAAGAGCAAAATGTGCTTATCTGCACCATAATAAACATATAATTTCTATAGAGATGCATCGTATATGACATGAATTAGCCCACAATCACTTTGTTGACACAATAACACAATGTTAGGAACATATACAAATAATTGGGTACCCCTGAATACTCAATATTTGTTTGGCCAATGAATCAGTTTGTAGTAAAATCTTAAATCCTGCATAAAAAGATACAAAGTATAACCCTCCGAGTGCTAAACTAAATTGCAATAGTACACTTGATCCAGTTCTTGAGAAAAAGTTTACATGCACGTACATCATCCCCCATTCATCTACAATGATAGAAGTTTGATGAGAAATCAACCGATGCTACAATTAACCCATCTATTACTGGAACCTGGTATCACATGTTTTAAGTCTATGGGGATTACAATATCTCATAGACAAAGGGTTTATTCCACACATAATATGTTGTGTGAAGGAATGCCATGACACCCGGACATTCAGAGGATTAAATACAAACAAAAAATTACTATGCAGGAAAAAGTACAAAATTGGCCAATGTGTAATATACGTAAGCATATTTTTTTAACACTGCATTTTGCAAGAGGATGAAAACAGATACTGTGCCCTAGAAAAAAAAATCTGTTACTGGGCATGGTGGCCTAGCGGTTAGAGTTTCCTGCTCATGCGCAAGTTCGAACCCTGACCAGGTCATACCAAAGACCAGGGGGTTTATTCTGAAAAAAGATTTTAAGCTAAAATTTACTGTATCTACCTCACTAAAATATTTTTAGTCAAATCGGTATTCTGAAACTGTACTTCAAGAATAGTGTTTTGCTAAGAAATCTTTTAGTGACGTAGATACAATACATTTTTACTTAAAGGGATAGTTTAGTTTGGGTAAATAGCTACAAATAGGAGAAAGGCAACCCTCTATGTGCCAAGTTGGTACAGGGAAGGACTTTAACTTTACTAATTTCACAAATCTCTTACATGACATTTGCTCCAATGGCACTTGCTCAGTGTGTTCATCGCAACTTAATCATTTAGGGTCAATAGGGTCAATTATGATTTTAAAGATTAGGGGCTTGAAGGGTTTTGCTAGGGTTGAAAATCTTATTGTGGTTTACGAGAAATTGTGATCACAGAGCAATTACTTTTGCTTAGCAGCTGATTACTTTGTCTTTTCTTAGACTTTATTTCTTATACCGCTGGCATCCTTTTATCTTAATTTGTTTTTTTAAATGATGACCATGGGGGCAGTGATGTTTTAACAAATGTTGGGGGTTAGCGTGTCACTACAATTGTGATCGTCTTTCTCTGACTAAAACCTGCGGATTTCCGTTGGTGCAGCTAGTTGTAATAAATTGTTCAGTGAAACCTATCTATAAAGATCACCTATTTTTAAAAGGAGTATCAAGAAATATGGTCACTGCAGGCAGTGAAATGGTTCCATAATCCGTTTAAATCTGCAGGGTATTACTTTTAGTGGCCGCTACACGCAGGTTGGCTGCTATAGATAGACAGGCGACTACTAAGACAGATTTTTACTTTTCTTAATTAATATTGCACATTTATAACAGAGCGAAAGATAATCAATTATATATTGTATACATGATAATTGAAATGTTTGAAGTTTAGTTTGTAAGTAGGACTCATACTCTCCACTATTAAAGGGATCTAGTAACTTTGTTGACATGTGCAAAAAGTGATGAATGGTTGATGCAATGTATATTGTTGTTATCTCATATGTCCACAGGGTATTGTGTGAAAATTTCAAGTCAAATGGACATTGTATGGCCAAGTAATGAGTGAAAATGCAAAGTGATATTCAGTAACTCACTGCACTCACTTTGTACACGGAAGAAAAACTCACCCGGAGTTTTTCTTATCTGAATACTTCAATCATATCTTTGTAACGAAAGGGAAATTTGAAAAAACAAAACCTGTCCCGTGATTTTGTTGTTAATACGAATACAACAAGGTATAAGGGAACCGCTAGAATTAAAATTTTATTTTGAGGATTTGGACAATGTTACTAAGTCCCTTTAAGGATTCAAGGATCGACAAATCCCTCTAGTAACTTGGCAAACATATTGGCAATAATATTCTACCAGAGATGAAGATAAGATTTCATAATAGCACTAGGCATACACATAATTGAGTAATCTGCTTGCAAACATAAGCAACACTTTGCAGCAAAGGAAATGTTGAATGTTTACAATCCTGTAATTATTTTAAAAAAATAAAAGGCATAAAAGTCCCCTTTTTTGTTGACAACTACCAGTATTTCAGAATATTACTGTTTATTTGGCAGAGAAATCTTCAAGGTTATGCTCTTATTCTAAGAAGGAGACTAGAAGGAATAGTTTGTGAAAGTTTGAGCAAAACTGTAAAGAAATAAGACATGTTCTCGTTTTGAACACCAAATATTACAATATTTGAATGTTTTTTATGCAAAAACAGTATGAAAATCATGTTTTATTTCATTTTAACACTATGGCAGTTCATATCATAAAGGAAAATCAATTGTGGCAGGATTCAAAGGGGGGCAAGGCAGTGGAGGGGGTGGTGGGGGACTATGCTGCCCTCTGCACCCCCTCTCTCTACATGAGTTTTGAAAATAGCAAAGGTCAGGCCAAATGCAACTCATTTGGGGGGAAAAACCCTTACCGATTGAGTTTATCAAATACTTTCAGGCAAAACTCATCCAATTTTGGTTAGAGACAGAGGGGGGATGCTATAGAGGCAAATGACCTCAGCCCGAATACAAAGAATTGTATAAATGCGTATGGTGGTTCTTGACACTGACCTGTGTTTTGCTGGTTCAAGTCAACTTTTGTTTGCTACTCACTTATTGATACATTTTAAACCACATCAGTTTACCTTGGGGATTCCTTGAAAGTCAGAAATGTTGGTATTTCTGTAGAATGCAATATAATAGAATGCGTATTTTTGTATTTTCTGGCGAATATTAAAACAAAACTTTGACATACTTCAACATCAATCACATACCAGCAACAGCAACAGCAATATCAACAACAAACTTTATTATATCCTTGAAAAATAATTGATGACCAGAATAGTATTAGTGCAGTATCATCATGAACAAAATGCAGGCACACTGATCACATTGAGACAATTACCATATCTATTTGACTACCATGAGCATAAAGGTTAAGTCCGGTAGAACTACCCTCATAAACGTTGTTTACATGTTTTTTCAAGGATAAAATGTGCACAAACTTTTTCAGTTATTAAAACTGACTGAAATATTAAACAACAATGGTTACCTCTAATTGCTTTACAAACAAAGGCATCATTTATGATGACCATGTACATTGTTGATATCAAATTATGATAGTTTCCTTTCCTAGATTTAAAATCAAGCACATATTTAGGATGACCATGAAAATATCAAATAACAGCATCCTTTGAAAGATTTACACTAAATGGCTTTTTTTTATGATGATCATGAAAATAGTTATACATATTAAAATGTACTATTACTTAACTGACAACATGGTTGCATATTTTTTTTTTACAAACATAAGAGATACATTAATTGCATGATTGTTACTAAGAATTTTACATTTCATTTTCCATATTCATAAACGTTTACGATAACTCTCAAAATATTTGGTGAAAAAAATGGAAATGTACAATGAAAAATGTATGTACATAACTGTTGCAATGCCATACTTCATACTAGACAGTACAGCATTTCACTTCATATTTACAAAAGAAATGTACCACAAAAGTTTCCTCAATTCTTGCCAATACATTTATACAATTACTTAATGCAACATTTTCAATTGTCAAGGTTTTTGTGTCCTTATAGTGAAAATGTTATTATGCAGACTAGAAAATTTTGCAAGCCACTGATGCTGCATCACCGGCGTAGAAAGATTACGCTCTCTGAAAATGTCTAAAGTTGTAGCGAACCACTGATTTCGCCTACGAAGATGTATGAAATGGCACTTAACTGTCCGTATTTGAGTTGAACATGTCTCACAATCTCACCAATTAAATGTACATGCATTTTGAGCTGAAGATTAGGTGTTGCCTATAATGGCTTAGTCCCACTGCACCGTCTCTTCTTCTGTTTTCCATCTGACCGAAATGTGGCGCAACGGTCAGTATCTAGCAACTAAAATGGCCACAGAAATGAGCCAAACTAAAAGTATCCTACTAGCCCATTCTGAACTTGGTCGGCATCATTTAATTTCCTGCCAGTATCTGCTAGTACCTTCCGGATGTAATACAGATAGGAAACGGAAGGAGAAGCGGTGCGGTGGGAATAGGCCGCATTAAGGAGTTACTTAAGGAGTTACTGATGTTCATTACATAACACTGTATCTTTTATCTTGAACTAATTAAGGAGACTCGAATGAACGAACGACCAGGGCATACCACTACCAGGGGCCCCCGTTTCATCAAACTTGTCCAATTGTTGTAAATGTCCAATTATTGTAACTACCATGTCAACAGCCAATCAACAGCATTGGAGCTGTTGCCATAGTAGTTACAATAGCTGGACACTTACAACAATTGGAAAAGTTTGATGAAACAGGACCCTGGTCTATAAAACACATAATTATCACATATTATATCAAACACATGTTATGCAATGAAGGTAGGATTATGAAATCCAAACAACCGAGACAAAATAGACGTACAGTCAAACTTTTTCTTCATAGTGGCCACCTGTCTATAGCAGCGGACCTGCCAATAGTGGCCACCAAAAGTCCTCCCTAGCAGAGAAAATCAATGTCAAGAAAACTGTCCATAGAGGTCACTTGTCTACAGTGGCCACTCTTCTTGTTTGTTTCCCTGTATTGGTCATTATGCCCAGGTTTGACTGCATCTGCATTTCTGGAAATCTGGAAATGTAGATTTTTCCATAAATTCATTTTCTTTTTCCTCACTTTCCAAGTCGGACCTCATAAATCCTGTTAGGCAGTGAATGAAGGATGAGGAAATGTCAACCAACCGAGACAAATACATGTTTCTGTATGATCTCTGGAAATCTGTAGAATAATCTCATTAACTTTCTTTCTCGTCACTTCTCGTCACTTCCCAAGCAGCGACCTCGTGAATCCTACGCGGTCTGGACCTCGGCTTTCGGGTACATCTGGGCGGGGTACTCGGGTGGCTGGTAGGGAGGGGGAGCATCAAGCTCAGCGTTGGGGGGGTACGCCCTGCCCATCGCTCCCACGGAATGAGGGGGGTAGGGCATCGCCCCTGCCCCAGGGGGCCCGGGGTACGTGGGCACAAAGTTGGCATTCTCCAGGCTGTTGAGGTCACCGCACTTCTCCGGTTGAGGGGGCACTTCAATGTGCGGTAGCTGCAAAATACAAGATCAAAATATTGTTTGATTTAATAGACAAGTACTCAAGAGATGGAAAGATATGAGAAAAATTTGTACTTCAACCTGAGGGAGTGAGGGTGAAAGCTTTATCAATTTATTAAAGTAGTATGCCTGAATATATTTAAAAATTAAGACATGGGCAAATTATAATTCTAGCATTACAAATTTGTACCATGTACCATGCCTTAAATAACAAGTGTGAAATCACTTTTTTTTGTGCATGGTAACAGGATTAAGGTGGCCTCGAACAAAGAATTTCTTTTAGAAGTAGTTAAGTGGCCACCTGTCTATAGCAGCCAACCTGCCTATAATGGCCATAAAAGGTGATCCCCTATAGGGAAAAGCAGTGTTATCAAACCTGTCTATAGAAGTCACCTGCCTACAGTGGCCACTTTTCTTGTTTCACTTATGAAGTGACTATACACTTTTGACTGTACTTTTACATTGGTTTGTATTATTATTATCTTTTTTTGTGTATTTTATCTTAAATTTTTTGTCTAATTTTATCTTTAATTTTTATCTATTTATTTTCATATATTTTAATTTATTAATTTTTATTTTTACTTAACCGGTATTTTTAATATGTTTATTCGTTATATTATTTGTTTCTTTGTTTATTTATTTATTTATATATTTAATTTTTTATTTATTTATTTATTATCATTATTATTATTATTATTATTTGTACATTTTTTTTTTTTTGGGGGGGGGGCATAACAGCGCCAGTGCTTACTGTAGTTCCATGTGCCCTGTATATGGCTCTCATCCCAGCCCGACCATCACGCAGATCCTGGTAGTAAGACACTACACACAGAACGCAGTAGACCTGTAAAAACAAACATAAAAAATATAAACATTTCAAGTAAACATTTTAAACCAGAACGTCAATGACGTAGCGCTCATCCGGCATCTCGCAACATCAAATATCGCAAATTTCATGTGGTACACTTTTCAACTGGTCAAAAAATACAAAATGTGATGCCCTGGAAGGGACATAAAAATTAATTTAAAAAAAATTAGAGTGAACAAAATATAAATTTGACGCCCCAAAAGGGACATGGGAAAAAAAATAATAAAAAATAAAAAAATAAAAAAATTAATAAATAAAAATTAAAAAATAAATTTTAAAAAAATAAATAAATAAATAAAAAAATAAAAAATAAAAAATAAATAATAAAAATAAATAAATAAATAAATAAATAAATAAATAAATAAATAAATAAAAAATTACCATAATTAATTAATGGAGAAAAATGTCAAAATTCTGTGTAGAAGTTTAGTGTACCAAAGTTAGCTCTACCAGATAAAGCAAACCAAATCAAAATCGGTCGAGAAATGAAGGAGAAGAAGCATTTTTTGTGATTTTTGGAATAAATTTGCATAAATTACCATAATTAATTAATGGAGAAAAATTTCAAAATTCTGTGTGGAAGTTTAGTGTAGCAAAGTTAGCTCTACCAGATAAAGCAAACCAAATCAAAATCGGTCAAGAAATGAAGGAGAAGAAGCATTTTTTGTGATTTCGAATAAATTTGCATAAATTAGCATATATAATGAATTTCACGATTCTGTGTAGAAGTTTTAAATCCCCCTCCTAGCCCTATCTTATGAAACAATCAGAATCAAAATCGGTTGAAAAATAACGAAGAAGAAGCATTTTGAAAACTGTGGACGGACGGACGGACGGACGGACGGACGGACGGAAGGACGGACGGAAGGACGGACGGAAGGACGGACGGACGACGGACGCCACGCCATGGCATAAGCTCATCGGGCCCTTCGGGCCGGATGAGCTAAAAATGCATGCCTTAACAAATAAATAAATAAATATTGGCCTTCAGCAAAATCACAGGACACAGAATGCAGAAGATCTACACAAAAAGAAAATTTTATAAAGTTTCTTGTAAACATATAATTTTGACCAAAAAAATAAATGGTAGAAGCAGTTTTTTCATTAAAAAAAATAAATCACTCAACTTTATATTCCTCAATAAACTGCATCAAAGTCTAACAAATTACCAGGGATCTTCATATTGAAAGACTAGGCCCATACCAGTATACTACGACACTCCCGCTTCTTTCAATATCATAGTCTGTGCACATTTGAACCACTGGCATTGTTTGAGTTAATATCATTGATACAACAACATGTACAAGTAGGCCGGGCAAATGTACAGAGCAGAGATTCTTGGATCAGCCCACTCTTTGATGACTGACTCATAAGTTACCATAGCAACATTTGGCAATATTGTTGGAAACATAACATAGTTAGGCCTAGAAGGAGTCAAGGATGTGTAATAATGCATGTTTGTACAGAATAACCAGCTTAGTTGTGCCTGAACACAGCTAGCCAAAAATATCTTACTCATCCATATTGAAGAACAAGAGGACACAAAAAACATAAATAAGTTATAAGACGGAGCCATAATAAGATCTTCTTTGCGAGCAGTATGGTCAGCCTGTATTGGCCAGTAAAATAATTTCCTTTCAATTTTTGAGGCTCGAAATGCCCTGAAAACACAAGCACTATTAAAGGGATCAAGTTACTTTGTTGACATAATGTCGATTGTTGATACAAATCTGTATCTCTGTAATCTGATATGTCCACTCCGCAACGAGTGAAAATGCCATGGTACTAAATGAATGTCATATGAGCAACAACAAAAAAGATATTTGCTTTAAAATACTCCTTGCACTAACTTTGTACACAATTATTATTATCCAGTGGATAATTATGCAATACAAATACAACAAGGAATGTGAGAACCACTAGAGTTCTAAAGTTATGTGGATATTGACAACATTAACCCGTTCCCTTTGCGAATCTGAAATCTCCATAGACTTTGTACACAACCCACCCAGTTCCTGTAGTCAAGGGGTTAAGTCTAGATCCAATGAACTGGTTCCAATATGTGATACAACACAACATGTGACTGCAGTATATATTCAGGACTGAGGAGTTAAATGTCAAAGCAGGTTCAAAAATAAGAAAAGTAGGATCACTTGAAAGAGTGGGATATTTCAAATTAAGGAAATTCAACTTGTAGAGTGCTAATGTTGCAAATTTGCCCCCAAAATATAGTTACATAATTTCCATTGAGCTGTTATATATCGCTGGCAAGCTAGGGGGTTAAAGGCATAGACACCCTCCAACCACAATCATGCGACATTCAGATTTTGCATGAAGATATGAGATTTGACTTTTAACGAACAAATCAAAAATGTATGTCGATCCTCTAATAAAAAAATACTTACATTAATGAAGGTAAGTAGACCGATGATTAGAAGCTCCATGACGACACCCGTGCTAGCAGTGGTCACAAGCTGTTTGGGAGTAAAAATAAACAAAGAAGAATTATATAATGAATTCAAGATCATATATACATGTATAATTTAATTATTTTAGATTTTAACTAAAATTATAAATTTTAGTAATCTATTCCATCAAAGTCGAACAACAATAAAAAATGTTGTATAAAAAATTTACATTAAAGTCATCATTCTCCTGGAAACCTCTTTGATAAACTTTTGGTGCAATGGACTACTAAAACATCTCTTTTACATATTACTTAATTACATAATTGTTGGGGTATTGGCTCTCTTTAACTTTAAAGCACATTTGTGACCGGCTCTGTCACTTTGGGTAATTCATCGGGAATATCAAAATTGAGATTGTTAGTGTTTTGAATTCTCTAGGATTTCAGCTTTAAAATGATATACAACTTGATAAGTATGAGTTTCTTGAAGGCTAGAAAAACGCAAATTAATAACATGGACCAGAGCCCCGTGATTTGTCAAACAACGGAGAAAATCGCTTCTAAAGTTTTGCATCCATTCAGAAAAGCATTCTCACACACCGAGCGAGAAGTTGAACGGTTCGCTTTCACCTTTCCGCTTTTCGCAATCGATCAGCAAACGAAATAATGCATGCGCAGTTATACTGTTATTCATCGGCCAATCAGCAACGCCGGTATTACGTAATTGTACAAAGCTTCAGCCCTAAGTCTCAGTTGATCGACAAACTAGCCCATGTGCTGCCCTTTGATGTGCATGTATTATAACCGCGGTGTATTATGTATGTACGTACCGCCATAAACCACCGCATCATATTCACCATACCGCTGCTGTACCACCGGTAGACAAAAGAAAAGCGCAGTTTGATACCGTACGATATGGTTCGCTGCACACGCACACTGCACACTTGCGGCATTGCCCAGCGCGATTCAATGCAGTACCCATAGAATTATAAACAGACCAACCACTCGTTTACTATACAGTAAGTTAAACGTCGCGCACGCTTCCGGGAAATGTACAACACACGGACAATACAACTGTATTCAGGTTAGTCTGACCAATCCCTGTACAGCTACGGTGCTTTCTTCTTGCAGCTCGCCGCGGCGGTACGGTCGAATCACACACACATAGCTGGCGCATTCGTTTCACAATCGATCATGATCAGCCAGCGCGGATTTACTGAGTTTCTGGTCGAAACCGAAATGAAGGTTGCTTAGAAAAATCATTATTTACAGCATAAAAAATTCGATTAAGGACCTGAAATTTTCAGAGAGTGTAGATGAAACATGTAAGTATCAAATCCCATGAAGTTAAAAATTTCAGCCAAAGACAATATTTTATGATTTTGAGGCTCTAAGTACTAAAGACCCATCGCGACTTTATACCCATTCTCTGGGAGCCGGTCTCATTTGAATATACATTATATCACTACCAAATTAAGACATTGGCAGGGAGAGTTGACTGTGCAGTGTGCACACCATGAAATTGGCATTCATATTGTAAATGGTGATAAGAGTCACTTCAAGTTTTCAAGGAATCAACCAAACATTTAAATATGCATAAACAAAATCTAGCATATATATCCATGTATAAGGACATTGCATGGAAATGTCCAGTGTACACCATCAAATTGGCATTCATATACTGTATAGTGTCTGTAAAGTGTGATAAGTTCCACTTCAAGTTCTCAACATTGCAACCACTAGACTTATTCTATTCTAGTAGTGGCACTCGAAATCCAATAGTCTACTTCTTCAATCAAGAGTGCAATATTACTCTTGCATTGCAAAACAAGTCTGAAAATCAAACTTTTATGCAGGAGACAGGAGAAGAAAAAAATTAAAAAGAGCCCCCAAAATTCCTAAAAGAGATCAATGAAACACAAATTTTAGAGTGTTATTTTCATGCAGGCAAACTTGAGAAGGAGCCCCCTCCAAAAAAAATTAAAAATAAATAATAAATAAAAATAAATTTTTCCCTGGCAGGAGAAAGATCAACATAAAGATATATTTCCATGGATATTTAAAATATATATTTATAAATAACAAGTGAGACTAAGAAAGAAAAAAATTGTTTGCCCTAGATGACCTTACAAATGATAATCACATTATAGGTACTGTACCAATGACGTCAATGAAACTTCCTCTTTGGCAATCTCAACTTTGTGAATTCCACAGATATCTAAACACAGCGTAATTCATTTTTTGGATCTATCGCAAAAGTGAATTAAAGGTATTGGTAACGTTGTCACGGACAAAGTGCAAAACTGATAAGTTTGAAGATGAAATATCAGAAGACAATATAATGGCCTTGTAATAACAAGTTCTGGGACCATTATAAAGGTATTGACTAAAATATGATTTTGTACCAAAGTGTTACATGTACCAAACTCTTCTCCAACTTTAATAGGTAGTGTTCTTTTTACTTCCTTTACAAATGTTAATTCATGCTCATATCCGAGACAACTTAAAACTATTTGCCATTAACAAATTTTTAAAAGTATCTTGCAAGCATTTAAATATAGAAACTGATACTGATATATGACTTGCTCTGCCACAAAATGTTTCTGAACACGACAATGAAGTTACCACGCAAGTAACTGAAAAGCCCATCGCACACTTCACATTTCGATTTGTATTGGATTGGAATGGATAGTGCAGAGTGCTTCGGGCTGGAGAGGTTACTGTATCCCTACCCAAAAATAAATACATGTATTTACATCCCATCTAAAAAGAATTTATATTTAAAAAAAAGAATGAAAAGCAATGAAAAGGGTTTCATGGGAACGTCCCCCATTCAAGGGTCTTTGTGGCTCAATGGTTGAGCACGGGGTCTAGCAATCAGGAGGTCCGGGTTCGTTTCCCGGCAAAGCCTATTCTTCTTTGCTCATTTTCAATCAATATAAAAAAAAACGTTGGTAAGAGCACCGGTCTAGCAATCCGGAGGTCTCGGGTTCGAATCCTGGAGGAATCCCATTTTCTATGCTCTTTTTCATTTATAATATACAAAAGGATCAAATTCATACAAATACTCACAATTATTGCCAGGAGTATGAGGAGCACTGCCTGTAACACCACCAAGATCACCATACACACCAGGTACGGTATGAACAGGTATCGCTTGCCCTGCATTCGAGAAACGGAAAGAAAAACAAAAACATATTTATTTTCACACATTGAAAGGGCAAATTGCATGAATAATTTACCTTAAGCCACTGAAGTTCAGCTCAGTTTGGGGCCACCAGTTTTTCATTGTACTTTTAACCCGTTGACTACGTGAACCGGATGGGCTGTGTACAAAGTCTAAGAGGATTTCAGAAACTTGAAGGCAAGGGGTTATTGTACATGTCTGACTGGGTGCCACCAGATTTGATTTAATTGTTTTTTTTTTTAATCTTTGTTTAGGGACAACTCATTTTTGGCCCTGGGCTGCCAAAATGTAAAGTTTTCCTGATTTTACTTGCCAAAATTGGTTAGGGTTAGGGTTAGCGTACAGGACTAGAAGGGTTAAAAAGGAGTGGGTAGGAAATCTTTCTTCCCAAAATCCCCTACCAAACTTGATGCAGTTCCAACATTCTCTCGCTTTATAGGGCCATGCATTCACTTCTAAAGCAAATAATCTATTATGATTGAACATGTACCCCCCCCCCCCCCTCCCCCCTTCTGCATATCATTTTTCATGTAATAACAGTTCCAAACTTTCAGCATTTTCATACTTACTCTCCTACGATCCTTTATAGTAAAGCCAATAATCTATTGCTTGCATGTACTATACTGCAAGCCTACATATTTACATTCCCTTGCCTACTCGTACAGGAACCTGGTAGGCTGTGTACAAAGGGATTTCAGAATCTTGAAGTGAACAGATTAAATGTACGACTGCTGCATGACATTTTTTGATGCAATTACTTGCAAACTTTTCGCACTTTCATACTTCCTCTCCTTCTTTCTGAGCCAAAGTTGTGCATCATTACATAAACGCACCCCTTAGCTGGATATTTTGATCCAACAGTTTCAAACTTTCATCGTGTTCATACTTTCTCTTTTTCTTTCTGAAAGACAACATCGTTCCTAAAGCAAATAATCAAGTGTTTGCATCTATGTGCAAATAACATGAATGCACTCAGTAGCATCTAGCAGACCTGGCATCATGGTCAGAATGATCGGGGGATGGGGGCATGCCATGTTCTGGGAGGGGGGGGGGCACACTCAACTATATGTACTTCTTTATTTTGTACTAAAGGACTTTCCCCTTATGTTGTTTGTTTTATATTACCTCTTTTTAAAATTAAACATTGGGGAATGTGCCCCCCCCCCCCCAAAAAAAAAAATAAATAAATAAAAAATAAATAAATAAATTAAACAAAATTTTAATTAATTAATTAATTAAATAAATATAAAAATAAATATAAAAAATAAATAAATAAAATTAAAAATTAAAATAAAACAAATTAATTAATTAATTAATTAAATGCACTACTCTTCTGAATTTACCAATTCTGCATGACTTTTCAATTCAATAACAGTTCCGATTCCAATGATCTCAATACTTTAAATCCTCTCTGTCATTCCTATTCTAGTCAAGTCTATTTTACATTTAAAACTGTGTTATGGTATTGTACCCTTCTGTCAACATATTGACACAATAATAAAAGTTCAACCATTCCAAAATCCTCACATTGCCAATCCTCACCCTCGTTCCTACAGCCTTATTTGTTAAGCTTGATTATGTATGTTACATAAATTAATCCCTTATGCCGACAACTAAACAGAAATGTTTTAGAATTTCAATACACCTGATATTATCCTCTCCTTCGTTCCTAAAGATTGAGTTATGTTACATAAATGTATCCCTTATGCTGACATATTGTCACAATAGTTTTACAAATTTCAGCAGTCTCATACTTTATATCCTCCCCCTCATTCCATGAGCCAATAATCTATCATGCATCTACGTTACATGTAAATTGCATCCTTCCACAGGCTGATCGAGAGGGGGGGGGGGGGGGGGGCACACGTTATGATTATCTTTATTTTTACACAGATGTTCCCTATAATATATATGGTCGTGTGTCATGAACTCGCCTCCCAAAAAGGCTGGCACCGTTACATTTTGGGGATTTCTTTTTGCATTTTACTTCATATTTTCAAAACTGAACATTTTTTCTTAACAAATTTGGTATCATTTGAAAGGGCTTTCAAAATGCTATCATTCTGCAAAGTTTCAAAGGTATACCTCTATTTAAGATCGAGATAAAGCCCTTTGAAGGTTAAAGCCAGAGGCCGGCACAGGAAGCGGCGCCGCAGGAAGCGGCGCCCGTGCTACAAAGTCAATGGGAAAATGCCTCTCAAAGTGTAATTTTTCCTAAAACGTCAATAACTTTGTGAAAACTAGGTGTATAGCTTCAATGTTGGTATCAAATGAAAACTTAAACATTGAACTATAATTTGTAATCATTGAAAAGTGTTTCTGCTAGTTTGTTTTCAAACTAAATAAACTCAAACATAGAAAATTGGGCGTTACCTGTACAAACTCTATGGGGGGCTTTGGGACACGATCTGGACTGAAACATTTTGTGACTTTGTTTGTAAAAACGTTTATTATATCTTCTCAAAGGAAAGGTGTAAGAACACAAATTTGGTATCATATTAAAACTTACTTATGAAACTTTATTATTTCTCAATTCATTTAGGGCTGCCCTTTATATTCTAATCCTGAAGTGACTCTTACATAGTGAAAATGATTGATTATTTTTTTACATTTTTTTTTCAAAAAATATGAATGAAAAATATCTCCCACAAAATAATCATGAACCCCATACAATATTACATTGTTGTAAAGGTCTGAGTGTGCTCTACATGAAAACATCATTTGTTGTCTAGAACTACCTCAGAAAAAATTATCATGGAAAATATTGACCTCGATAACTTGAATCAAAATTTCACATTTTGGTCAATATACAAAAATAAGTATACCCCTAGTATTATTTCTGAGCGCATATTTGGATTCCTTGTGAAATTTCCTTTAAGAAAATGTATACTTTGATAGGATAAGGCCTAAGGGGGAGTTATTCAGAAAATATTTGCTCTCAACTGTAACATTGTCTCACAGAATCCCAAATCGGCATGTAACGCAAAAGGAGGCGACCTCATGACCATATATAGGAACGGGGGGGGGGGGGGGGAGAATTTGAAGTATGAGGATAATGTTGGAATGTTTAAACTTTTGTATATACTCGAGGGGGGGGAGGGATACAACAACCCCCCCCCCCCCCCCCCCACCTCCCCCCCCCCCACCTCCCCCTCCCATAGCTATGCCATTGCCCTTTCAGATGACACTCTGACACAATAAAAGGTAAACATTCCAAAATACTCATAATTCAAACCTCTCCCTCCGTCCTAGCTAAAGCAATGCATGGCCGCCATTTGGCCACTAGACTCTTGTATTGGCCGTCAACGAATTACTGTAGGTTCCACAACACACTTGTCTATGGTGGGAGTCTATCTGATGTGTCATTTGGCCACCTGAAAGAAATGCCTAAGGAATTAGAGCCCTGATAATCTATTACACATCTATGTTACATGAATGTTCCCCTTCAGCAAGACATTGTTACGCTATAATTGCAATGTCCTGTCAATGGTCCTTCGATATGTCCTATGTGATAACTCACTCCAGACAATTCAAGGGTGCTCAACCAAGGCAGTATTAAAGGGATCTAGTAACTTTGTTGGCAAGTGGAAAAAGTGACGAGTATTGGAGTGATCCGATATGTCCACAAAGTAATGTGTGAACATTTCACGTTAATTGGATGTTTTTTGGCTGAGATATGAGCAAAAATGCAAAGTGATATTCACTAACTCATTGTACTTACTTTGTACACGGCATGAAATATCCCGTAACAATTTCATATCTGAACACTTCAATCGTAAATATCTTTTGAACAAAATGGAAATTTGAAGAAAAAAAAACCTGTCCTGTGCTATTATTGTTAATATGAATATGATAAGGTATGAGAGAACCACTAATAATAATAATAATAATAATAATGGTGGCTACTTATATAGCGCACGTTCCGTCTTTCGACGCTCACGGCGCATCACTATTATTACCCCGGTCATCGGATACAAACTGCACTCAATCCTGCACACAAAGTGAACATTGTCGACTCCCTGAGGAGCATTCCAGCTAGGCCACCTCGTAGGTGCACACAGTGCTAAGTAACTCCTTTCCATCCTTCCGGGTACCCATTTATACACCTGGGTGGAGAGCAGCAAATGTGGATAATTTTCTTGCTGAAGGAAAATCGCGATGGGCATACCTTGGTTTCGAACTCGGGACCTCACATTTGGAAGGCACGCGCTCTACCAATCTCGCCACACCACGTACAAACTAGAGTTCCAAGTAAGTTTTGAGGATTTGGACAATGTTACTATAAAGTCCCTTTAAGCCAGTATTATGTTCACACTCTCTGATTACAAAATCCTTCACAAGATGAGCTATAATATGCATGGGTGTAGATCTGTCATTGATACCTATTCATCAGGGGGGGGGGGGATGATCTATTCATTCATCTCCCCTGATGAATAGGTATTACGTTAGTATCTACGCCCATGATAATATGCAACTTGTAATCTATGATCAGGAAATCATGGAAGACAGTTTGAGCATATTAATTTCTTCTTCTACAATAATTTATCTTTGTATAGGTTCTTGGAATGTTCAATCCATTCGGACTGGCCACTCATGTAAATACTGTACAACGTTGATACTCTGTCATAACAACATATAAGGGGAGGGCCAATGTCGAAAAAAGTGACTTTAGGTTGCCAGATCTCCACAACAAGTTGAAACCGATTCTAATTGCAAGTATTTTTAATAAGGCAACATAATTCAGAGGTCTACCTCAAAATTTTTGTTGCGAACACCTCCAAATCCAAGATGGCGTCCAAAAAGGCAGCCGTTTTGTATTGCTATAGATAATTGGCGAGATTTCCCAAACGACACCTTATATCAAGATTATTCTGCAATCATATTAAAGACAATTAGATTTCCTATAACCTGATACCAAACACCATGAGGTTCAGGATATGTATCACGGTCATTTTTAGCCCCAAACTCAAATTTTATGAATTTTTTCCACAAAATATGAAATTGTTGATTTACATAATAACATATAAATCAATAATTGTATTAGCAGTCAATCTAATACTTTTCAAAAAACTGTCCAATGATATCGACAATTCACCCTGAAAATGTCAAGTGTATACCGTATCTGAACAACAAGTTATAGTACTTTGAAGTCAGCATTAGCTATCCACAAAATGGGTAGTTTTGCATGATTTCTCATGCTATACAGGGTGTCTCAAAAATGTGTAATCTTAATAAGAGGATTTGTATACCAAATGATTGCGTCAATCTCGGGACACCTTCAGTTCCAGTTATGAACAAATACAAAAAGAAACACAATTTCTTGTAATATGATGAATATTTCACCATCATTATGTATAGTCCGCGTAGATGTTGTGTCTGTCCTGTATTTGTTTAAATGCATTTATCATAAATCAAACGTTACAAATGAACTTAATTCCACTCCACATGGAGCATTCCAGTCAGCTGCATACTGACGCGCATGCCATGCATATTGCGAATTCGAATCATACTGGGTGTCCATGATGTGTTTAAAACAGTATCAAGATCATGCTCATTATCTTTAATAAGTGCCTTACTGAAGGACTGAAGTACACAATATTCGGGACATACTGTAATATGTGCAGAGCGTATCTAGCTTCGAACACCATCTTGATCGCGAGGAACGCACCCTTCATGCCCCTCATATCTTATTACATGTACCTGGAGACCATAAAGGTCTATACAATTGGTCTGACTCAGTATTAAAACAAAACAATCTCAATTGCTAAACTATTATGCACAACACCGAAAAGCCTCAGCAAGCAGAAGGTTTATTTTTTTTGCACTATACTGTACTCGTGTAACCATGGTAACAACAGCCGATTATGGACAAAGATATACCAAATCAACAAATATTTACTTTAAAAACTTAAAAATAGCAGCTATAGGGTGTTATTTTACATGTGATTTGTTTTCCTCCATGTTCACGCGAAAATTAGTGTGCATAATGCGGCTTGTAGTAGCCAAATATATGATTTATTATATTTCTATTGTTGTTGTTACTACGGTTACAAATGTACATGGTGGTACAAAAAGTTACCCTAAGATAAACCTATATAGCCTATTCAAAGTGTTTTCCGAACCCTGAAAAAGTCTAGCTAACTGTGGTGTTCCGAATAATAATCATGTTAAAAACATAATTATCAAGATATGGCCGATCCAACTGTAAATGACAAGCGCCTCCCATTCGAATATTGCACTATGCACTTTGCATGATGGATTTATTATTGCAGTGAAATTAACGATACACTATTTTCGTGTACTATTGCAAACCGATGGCGGCATATTTATGACATAAAAGAAGAAAACTGAAGGTTTTGCTAAAAAATGGTATCAACAATATGTCATTATTTAGGAGAAATTCTTGAATAAAGTCCGTAAAAAAGAATTACATTTATTGGGGCACCCTGTATAGTGTTCGAAATCGTACAAATTGGCTGTATTTGTCGATATCAAATGCTGAGTTCCAAGAACTATAACTTTTTGTTCAGATAAAATATACACTTGAAATTTTAAATATACACTTGAAATTTTTAGAGACTATTGTTAATATAATTGGACAGTTTTTCGAAAAGTATTAATTCAACTGCTAATGCAATTATTGATATATGCCGAATAATGTAAATCAATAATTTCATATTTTTGGGAAAAAATGCCTAAAATTTGAGTTTGGGGCTAAAAATGACCGTGTTACATATTCTGAAACCCATTGTGTTTGGTATCAGATTATAGGAAATTTGATTGTCTTTAATATGACTGCAAAATCATGCCTATTGCAGGTGTTGTTTGTGAAATATTGCCAATAATCTATAGCAAGTCAAAACGACTACTGTTTTGGACGCCATCTTGGATTTTGGAGGTGTTCGCAACAAAATTGTTGAGGTAGACCTCCGAATTAATTTGTCTCACTAAAAATACTTGCAAATAAAATTGGTTTAAACTTGTTGTGGAGATCTGGCAACCTAAGTCCTTAAGGAAGCCACTTTTTCGATGTTGGCCCTCCCCTTAATAACTCATGTGAGCAATGCAACATAATTTGTATCAAGACTAGTTACAATAACATAGAAGACAGTTTGGGCATAAATTCTTCTATATATATATCACTCTCCTGTAAAACTGTGCAATTGTATAAACACCGATTACAAAATCCTTTGAAACACATACATAATGATCTACGCAAGTTATAACATTAACCAGAACGTCAATGACGTAGCGCTCATCCGGCATCTCGCAACATCAAATATCGCAAATTTCATGTGGTACACTATTCAACTTTTCAAAATTTGATGCCCTGGAAGGAACATGGGGGGGAAAAAAAACAAAAAAAACAAACAAACAAACAAACAAACAAACAAACAAACAAACAAAAACAAACAAACAAACAAAATATAAAAAAATATTTAAAAAATTTAAAAATTAAAAAATTTAAAATTACCATAATTAATTAATGGAGAAAAATTTCAACATTCTGTGTAGTAGTTTAGTGTACCAAAGTTAGCTCTACCAGATAAAGCAAACTAAATCAAAATCGGTCGAGAAATGAAGGAGAAGAAGCATTTTTTGTGATTTCGAATAAATTTGCATAAATTACCATAGATAATGAATTTTACGATTCTGTGTAGAAGTTTTAAATCCCCCTCCTAGCCCTATCTTATGAAACAATCAGAATCAAAATCGGTTGAAAAAATAACGAAGAAGAAGCATTTTGAAAACTGTGGACGGACGGAAGGACGGACGGAAGGACGGACGGACGGACGACACACCATGGCATAAGCTCATCGGGCCCTTCGGGCCAGATGAGCTAACAAGATGACACATTCAGAGTAAGAGATTTGGGGGCATGCCTTCTTCTACGATTATTTTTCTTTTGATGGATTCTTGGGATCTGGTCATGAATGTAAATTGATCATATTTTACAACTTTGACACTCTTTGATTACAAAATACTTCACAGTGAGCTATGCAATCTACAGACGTATATGCGCAGGCAACCATCTTTAGGTCATTTTGAAAATTGTTTTTTTCTTATGAATTGATTATTTTCCCCTACATGTAGCTTTGAATTCTAGGTTAAACACAGGGCTTGACACTCACACTGGCCCGTGGCCATTGAAATTGCATTTCGGGCCAGCAAAAATGTATAAAAGTCATATTTTGGTACATGTAGCCCGATCAGACAAGCAGATTCTCAACCCAACATTGACAAAATACAAAAAATCTTGTTTTCTTCCATGTTATGCTATATTAACAGGTTTGATCTTGAGAGAGTGATATTGTGAATAGTAAAAAATAACATTTTGGGGCCAGTAAAATGTTCTTTTGGGCCACCAGAAAAGGGAAATAAATGATTTCACTGGCCCGACTGGGCCACTGACAAAAAAGATTGGTAAGTGTGGAGCCATGTTATACATGAATTTAACCCATCCAGAAATGATCCACAGGCATCCTATACAGGGGTCTATGAATAATACATCTTATTTTGTCAAAATAAGAACTTCCTGAATGTGTACAAATGTCTCAATTTGGGAATTGCACCTATAGGCAAATGCATGCACAAATGAATAAAGAACCGACAAAGACAAACTATGTCTATGCCAATATCAATACATCAAGAACAAAAAAACATACCATATTCTTTAAAAAAACAGGGTAATAATAATGATGCCCAGGAGCGAAGAACGATGGAATGGGCGCCATAATAAGTAGGCACTATCAAAGTATCATTATTCAAGTTTAACTGTATCTGTTGTCTGCACATAGGCACCACAGGAAGTGGAAAATATTCATAAAGCAGCTAAATTTCATTCTAAATTACTGTATATCTTAGAACCTTTTCAAAAGGAATATCAGCATCTCTGACTTAATTAATAGCACAGGAAATAATTGTGTTTGCCCAAAACTGAACTGTGACAGCTCCGGCTCAATATCTATTGTCATTGTTTGCATCCTTTCCCTAGGCTAACGTGTCAGCTGAACATTTCAAAGGAAGTGATATTTAATTATGAATACAAATTTCAAACTTCAAGTTTAGGCAGACACATTCTGAGCTTATTATTTCCATGTCTGAAGAATCTTGGAAGCCATTCAGTTTGATTTTGTTATATATAGACCCAGCCTCATTTACCATATCAAGACAATTTGATTGTGGCACAACATGCATTTTCTAAAGAATTAAGCCTATAGAAGCGTTTTTTTGTGAAAAGTCCTTAATGGGCTAATGTGCCTAGGCCCTAGCCCCAATCTATGGCATCAAGCGTGATATCATCTTTCAAATTTAAAGGGATTGTACAGTTTTGGTCAAACTGAATTTTAGTAACCAGAACCTGCACCATAACATTACAAACTAATATAACTCCACCATGCTTGAAAGGTATAACAAATTACAAAAGACTAATAAAGTAAAAAGCCTGTTATCATTCAAAAAGAGTTGTTAAAACACAAGAGGGTGCTCTCTAAAAATGCATTGGTTTAAACCATTTTTATAAAAAAATTGTGCATGTGATGAAATAATGATTGAATAGAGAGATCATCAACAACTTTTTAAAACCTATTTTGTAACATTTTGAAAAAGTGTAAGCATTTTATTTTGTTTTTTTGATTGATATTTCAGCTATTTCTGAACCGATTTTTATCGAATAAAGTTTATTCTGTCATTAAAATTGTATGATCTTTAAAATTTGACACTCAGTTTTTCATTACCTCACAACAAGCCCCCTCTACATCAAAACTGAACTACCCCTTTAACCCGTTCCCTTCGAGATTCTAGAATCCTCATAGACTTTGTACATAGCCCACCCGGTTCCCGTAGACAATGGGTTAACTTCACAATAAATTCAGTATTTCAAACAATATAATATTATATATAATATAAATATTGATGAGGGGGAATGTGATATTTAATTCATTCATCAACCTAAGGCAATGCTTCATGTACATGTGTATGAAGGTTAAATATCTATTTTTTGCCAATATCTGCAAAGTTAGAGGAAAATGAGGGAAGGTTTAAATTTAGTGTGACCTTTCAGAAACTTGTCCCTATAGATCTCAGTTACTGGCAATGAGTCACAATTTCCTGAATCCTTAGCAACGCTGCTGAGCATGCATTGCTGCATTGCCTGCATGGATGCAAACTTATAGACACAGCCTACAGCCATGGTCAACAAATTATCCCTAATCCTTAATTTAGAAGAGTTTGTATCCCTGTGACCATTTCTTGTTTCCCTTCAAAGGTGGTCAGTGAGTGGTCACTATACACAGGTTCTACTGTACATGCAGGTAGAAAATAGGCCTGTCCCCCAAATTATGAGGCAGGAGTCTATGGAGAATACATGTACCTAAATCAACTAGCCTTGAATGGTTTAAAGGGGTAGTTCACTTTTGGTCTAGAGGGCGCTTCAAGAAAGAAACAAATTGTGAGGTAATGAAAAACTAAGTGTAAAGTTTGGAAAAAAACACACAATTTTAAAGACAGAATAAACTTTGTTTGATCAAAATTGGTTGAGAAACAGCTGAAATATCCATAACTACATGTATATCCAAATTGAATAAATATGGGGGACCAACTTTTATTCAATAATTTAAAGGGATAGTTCAGTTTTGGTTTAGAGGGCGCTTCAAGAAATTATTTTTTTGTGAGGTAATAAAAAACAAAGTGCAAAATTTTAAAAAAGCATACAATTTCAATCATATTGAATGGTGAAGTTTGGTTGCCCAATTGGCAACTAACATTTCCGTTTAACCACATACTGAGGAAATGTTTAGATACAAGCAAGAAATTTGTCCGGCAGAACTATATATAGCTACTTAGTGTGCTGACTTAAATTGATTATAATTCACATTGGAAATTGCGGGCAAGTAAATATTGTTTTTGGGCTAGTAAAAATGTTATAATTCTTAATTTTACTCCCAACGGACAAGTAAAACAAAAGTTTAATGTGCAGATCGAGGCTTGTAAAATTTGCAAGATTGAGGAAGATGAACAAATCGGAATGCCTAGAATTTTCTCAAGCCAGCCAGCAGACAAGCAATCAACCCAAAAGATTTATACATTTGTTTTCGCATCGCTTCAAAATGAAGTCATACTTTTCTAGTCCACTATGACTGATACCCTTTTCAGAGTGCCTCTTAAAAAAAACACAGATGATATATATATTTATAGAATTTGCCTTATGTAAACAAAGGAGAAACCGATGGTTGCCTGCATACGCAATTCATACTAAGGTAATTTCACCGGTGAAATTCACTCGCTCGGTGACCCTCGGCCGGAAGTGAAGAATTATTGCGCAATTGCTTGTTAGCTATTTTTCTCCTGAACCCATTCATATATGTACAGCATTTCATCGGAGTCACACCGATGGAAAGAGAATTTCTCCTGCTCTTGAGCAGGAGAATTTATCGCCTATTTATTTTCTTTCTATTGGCTATTTCCCCTGATATTTCTCCTCTGCAGACTACACTATTCAGAGTGGCTATTTCATCGGATGCGTCCGGACGCATCCGATGAAAATCAGGCCACTATGAAAGGGGTATGAGTGCAAAATGAAATATCCCTCTTTTGTAAATGGTTGCAGAGCGACATATTCTGTACATGTAGGTGCTAACAAGATTATTCTCACCTCATCTCATGAGCCATTGAAGGAAAAAAAGTTGCATGGCCTTGGTACATCCATCTGTTTGCCGAAGGAATGGTCTACATTATATTTTCGCTGCACTTTCTTCTCCTCTCTCTTACCTCAAAAAAAAAATGGATGCCTTATAATTACATTTTGACAGGTACTAGTACTAGCTTGAAATGTTAGACGGTATATCATGTGACACAGTATGAGAGTGAGAGACTCTGCGAGAGTCTAATAGTTTTAAACTTTAAAATCCGAGCGTTACCTTTAAAACAAATATAAGGGCATTGTGCATGACAACGCAACTAAATGTTTAAGCAAGGCTCTATACACTAGCACATGCTTGCTTGCCCGGGGCAAGTCAAATTTTATATATTTTCTAGTTTGCTTCCCCGATCGGGCAACTAAATAATTGCTCAACTACAAGAGAACAATTTAATTTGATTTGTATGTCTAAATCTTCTCTTGAACTTGAAGTAAGAGTGCAAGTACATTTTGTATTGGGCGAAGTCAAATTTCAAAATGTATGATTTTACTTGCTCAAACGGAACAGTGAAGAAAAAAGTTAGTGTGGAGTTTTAAAGGGATCTAGTTACCTTGTTGACATGTGCAAAAAAATGATGAATGATTGATCAATTGTGTATTGTTAGTATCTTACTTGTCCAGTAAGTAATGTATGCACATTTCACGTTAAATGGCCGAGTAATGAGCAAAAATGCAAAGTGATATTCGCTATTAAACTCATTGCACTGACTTTGTACACAGTTTTAACTATCCAGTAAATAGTTATAAATCTGAACACTTCCATCATACATATTTTAAAACAGAAGGAAAATTTGGATTACCAAAAGCCGTTTGATGTTTCTATTGGTAATACAAATACAATGAGGTATTTGAGAACGGCTAGAGTTCCAAGTAAGTTTATAGGTTTGACAATGTTACTAGCATGTCCCACTTATGAGTGACCGTAAGATGTTAATTTGCCTGATTGCCTCTTCTTGCAGCCGCGAGGAGAATTAAGTGGATAATTTTACAAAATGTATCTTGACAGGCAATCTTGATACTTGTCTTTTTTTAGGGTTACAGATTGCTGAAGATTTCTAAATTATGCAGAAATTATAATTAGTCTAAAAAGGATTATATGTGTGTAATACACACATAACACATGTATGCATTGAAATAATCCCTAATTCAAAGACAGAACTTTCAAAACAAGTATATTTTTAAAGCAGTACCTCGCAGTTTTGTTTTAGATAGATCGGCAAATTATACACTATCCTACATGTACATGAATGTCTGCCTCATCGTGCAGCTTTGTACAGAAGTGACTAAGCATGTCTGGACCCATTTCCTTTTCTAGTAAAAGGGTCTACATTTTAAAATGCTGTTGAACGGTTTACTGTTGGTCTAGTAGCCTCATTGCATCCATCAGCTAAAGTTAAACTTGTTTAAAATAAATTTGTGTACAGATATTTTATTTCTTTTTAAAATAAATTAGAATTATGGCAAACTGGCAAAGTTTACCTTTTCTGCTTAAAATTTCATACTGGTGACATACATGTACCTTCAATCATTGCTATTAGCATGCCCATATGACATTATTTGTTGTATCACTGAATGCTCTAATTTTATACAAATGATTGAAGAAAAAAAAAGCAAAATAATATGGCAAACTTCACAACTTTTGTTTTTCAGTCAAATTATTAAATGACTTACATGAACATGCTTGCATAAGTACTGACGTTGAAGTGGAATATGTGGCTGATCATAATTATTTACATTTGACGACCTTCATTTTTTTTCTCCATGGGCCATGTATAGTGCAGACAAGTTTGCAGAGCTCTTTGTGTACGCCTATTAATGCAGCACTGACATTGTGAAGACTATGTTACGTATACACCCAGATGCTCTCGCCATTGTAAACAGTATGAATAGTGAAAGGCAAGCTCTATAAGAACAAGGTTGCCTAATGCAAGAAAAGTATTAAAGGCCCATGCAGTCACATATCACCGGACGGGAGAGCGACAATTATTAATCTGTTCGTCTCCGTTTGTATGCGTTTCTTGTCAGGCGATGTACGTTGTTTATTTTTTTGTGCATGAAGCAATGGAGACAACTTTCATTACCGAATAATATGATTTTCACAAATTTTATATTCGTTGGGCATCAGTTTACGCTATTCGGTGATATGTGACCAGGCCTTAAACTTAAATATGACTCAACCATTTAACTAATGTTTGTTTGCACTGTGTGTACAGCAACTTTGTCATCATATTAGCATTCAACTCATGAAAATGGAACTCTCACTCCCTCCGTAAAATCTAGGAGTGGTATGTTTAAAGGAAATTGTGCGGATTTGTGCCTTAGATTGATTGGATACCAAAAAGATGATTGTACATCCATTCAGGCACGAAGAATGCACTAGCTCATGGCAAAGTGTGGTTTTCTTACTGTTGTGTCTTAAGCCCGGCGCAGACAGAGCCGACTCGACCCGACCCGACTGGTTTCAATCAGGCTAGAGTTGGGCCACCGGTCGGTCGGAGCAGATTTATCTTGTTGAATCGGCCCAAACTGGCATCCGACTGTCTCTCGACTGGCAAAATGTGTGTCGCGAGGCACTGAAAATTGAGCCAATCGGAATGACAACCAGTCGAGTCGGCTCTGTCTGCGCCGGGCATTAGATTGATTGGATACCAAAATGTAAACTACCATAAGTTCGGGTGACTTTGGACAAACATCTGTTTCAAAATTACTGTATTATATCATAAATTTTCTTCAATATTTTGTGTATTCATGAAGTGTAACACCTCACATTTAATAGAACAATCAAAATTTGTTAAAAATATCTTATAAATGAAAATTAACAAAGAAAGTAGGGTTTTTCCTGTGATTTGAATGCAATATTCCCTTATCCTTAATCCGGAATCATTATTTTCTTTGTTCCTTTTCATTTATTACATGTAAGTACACTGTATATATTTCTGGTCAGTTTCCCTATGTTTAAAAAACGAATTACATGTATATGCTAAAATTTAAATAGCAAGCATTTAACAAGAATTTGTCCCAAAGTCACTCCAGTTTTATACACGTACACATAATAGTCAGCAGAATATGGTTATTAGATTACAGCTCTTGACATTTGGTTTTGATCATGATTGTACATCCATTCAGGCACGAAGAATGCACTAGCCCATGGCAAAGTGTGGTTTTCTTACTATTGATTCCGGTCCAAGGCAAACTTGTCGCCTGATGTTACCAAATTACTGCAGTATCAGTTACATAAAGAAAGAAAAAACTTTCAGAAATGTCAACATTTTCCGGGATTTTTACAGTATCCCGAGAGATCATCGACATACAAACTTCTATATGGCAACCTGGTGCACCCTTCATTTAAAGCTATGTGGATTGCAAAATCTAGTAGTAAACAAGCTAATACAAACTTACATTTTTAACATCACTTGTTAACCAATAACCTACCGGCTACGGCAACTTGGTATGCATTGCATTGTCACTAAGTGGGGATTGCAAAATCTAGTAGGGAACAGGTTAACCCATTGCCTATGGGAACCTGGTGGGTCCCGAGATGGGGACTGCAACATCTAGTAGGGTACAGGGTAACCCATTGCCTAGATGGGAACCTGGTAGGTCGGTTGGGTCCTGTATTAACTCTATGGGGACTGCAAAATCTAGTAGGGAACAGGTCAACCCATTGGCATTGCCTATGGGAACCTGGTGGGTCGATTGGGTCCTGTATTAACAAGCAATGGGGATTGCAACATCTAGTAGGGAACAGGGTAACCCATTGCCTATGGGAACCTGGTGGGTCGGTTGGGTCCTGTATTAACTCTATGGGGACTGCAAAATCTAGTAGGGAACTGGTTAACCCATTGCCTACGGGAACCTGGTGGGGTCGATTTGGGTCCTGTATTAACAAGCTATGGGGATTGCAACATCTAGTAGGGAACAGGGTAACCCATTGCCTATGGGAACCTGGTGGGTCGGTTGGGTCCTGTATTAACTCTATGGGGACTGCAAAATCTAGTAGGGAACAGGTTAACCCATTGCCTACGGGAACCTGGTGGGTCGATTGGGTCCTGTATAATTAACAAGCTATGGGGATTGCAACATCTAGTAGGGTACAGGGTAACCCATTGCCTATGGGAACCTGGTGGGTCGGTTGGGTCCTGTATTAACTCTATGGGGATTGCAACATGGCAGAGAGCACGATCATGACACAGGACCAGCCCTAGTTCCACTGATCTCTAGATATGCCTGTGTAATCCTCTCTGGTTGAATGATTAAGGGCGGTACATGTATGTGTGTTCTGCTACGTTCCGTTGAATTTTACGATATTCCAGCATATTGAGATCGATGAGTATACATAAAGAGCCAATGATGCTAATTACCATGGTAAATGTTGCTGGTCCGTAATCGGGCCCCTGGGCCCTGGTAGGTCCTGAGATGGGGACTGCAAAATCTGGTAGGGAACAGACAGCGTGTTCACACACAAACATTTTCATCCCTTAATCATTACTATAGAATCATGACTAACAAAACGACGTTTCGTTAGTGATGATTAAATCAAACCTGCTCTACGTTCACACACACACAACAGCTGGTTTCCAGGTGGCGACGAACCCCCCCCCCCCCCCCCCCCCCCCAACTCGAACTCGAATCGTATAAGTGCGCAATTTGCTACTGCGCAGTGTGTTGAGAGGTCAGGTCTCCCTGTGCGCGCGAACCGCGAACGTTCACGTTTAAGCCACGCCCAGTTAGTAATGATTAGCGAGTTACGGTTGTTCACACACGGAATTTACGTGATTCTATAGTCAGCTCTCGTACGAAACGACGATAAAACCCGCGTTTCGTTAGTCATCACTAGCGATACGACGTTTCGTTAGTAAGCGTTCAGACACAGGAATTTTTTAATGAGAAGCTGATTCTATAGTCAGCTGCTGATTCTTTAGTCATGATTAAGGGCTGAAAATTTTGTGTGTGAACACAGGGAGATTAACCCTTGAGCACGGGCGTAGACATGACATTGATTACATTCAAGTGGGGGGGATGATCTATTCATTCATCCCCGCCCCCCCCCCCCCAGTTGAATAGGTATAACGTAACTCGCTACGCCCGTGGCCTTGAGTGTCAAATTCAAGTGTAAGAATCCACTTCTTTTGAATTTTGACATCAATTACTAACTTCCCTAACTTCAACTTTGTGTGCACAAATCATTGCGACTGGAGGTGAGGATGGCACTCAGAGGGTTATTAGTACAAACTTACATTTTTAACTCCGTAGAGGAGCAGGATGGAGAAGACGAAGAGCAGGGAGAAGAAGATGAGGTCCACGCAGGTTGCGATGAAGAACGCACTCTCCTCCTGCGAGAGCCGGGCAGCTAGAGGAAAAGGGAGAAGCGAAAAGGAAAGAAGAATCAGTTGAAAGGGAAACTATAATCTTAGAGCCTTTTCACACGAGGGCCAAATCGTGTTTGCAATCATGATTGTAATCATGTTTACAATCACGGTGATTCTGTTGCCGACCTTTCACACAAGTAATAAAAGACTTCGCGCAGACCGTGATTGGAATTCGTGATTCTGGAGACGTGTTTCTGTGTACCTGTCAATCAAACAAGGAGATACACTGC